>CAJNOQ010008529.1:0-11116 GCA_905250885.1 Didymodactylos carnosus | reverse complement strand
TCATGCACAGTTTATTCACTTGGAGTGAATAAAGCATTTCCTTGGAATGTATAATTTATGCGTCTTAAGTGCATATTTCGGTCATTTTTTTTCCATATACTTGTCATCTCCAGCACATCCACTTTCCATCTACTGTATCCATGCACTTCCTTTTGCTGTAGTGAACAGAATGTAAAATGCGCTGCTTATTCATTAGGTGCGATGTATACGAAATTTTAGCATTCACTTCAAGAAAAAGTGGATAAAATCATTTGCAAGTCATTTGCTTGCCATTCATCTGCATTTCACTCTAATGAATAGAAAGTAAATGAATATGTACAGCAGCTGAACACATTCTTGCTATCAATGATAATATTTATAAAATCATAAACAGGAGACAGAAAGAAAAAGAAACCAAAATGTTATTTTGTAATATATATTATTATTGTGAAACAAAGAAAGTTTGTGTCAGTAAGTTGTTAGAGTTACGATTCTTCAACTTATTCAGGTAATATTTGCTATTGCTCTTTGTTTCTCTCATACATGCTTTTTAATCGGAATACACAAACTACACCTGGTAAAAATACTCGCTTTATCAATAAAATTTCGCTTCTCTTCGAGCTTAGTAGAAAACTACAAATTGTAATACCCGTTTTTCTCCTAAGATAAACGAAGAAGCATGAACGAAAATCATTTTGATAATTTTTTCATTTGTATGGTATGATGATGTTTGTTGGGCTGATTCTACAATGCAATACTGTGTCAGTTATAAATATCACAATATTGGTGATCCCTATTCATGGATACTGTGTGGAAATGCAAATCAATGTCTAGAAAATGTTCGAAGTCTTTCAAATAAAAATATCTGTTTAATTATTTCCGAACGTTTGTGCCAGGAAACTCTACCGAAATTGCATGATCTTCCACAATTACATTCAATTTATATACACCGTGCTGATGGTGTGAGATATAACCAAAACTGGTTAACTGGATATCCAAAAGTGCGTGGCATATACGACGATGAAGACCGCTTGATTGAAGACTTGAGGAAACAATTAAAGAAAAAGCAAATGATAGAAAACAGATTAACTTTTGACCACATCCCGGGTGACACCTGTGCGGAGACGGTAAGTGGAACGACACCAATGAATGAGACGTTACTTTTTTTAAAAAATCTTACAGCGAGAAGCGTAGAGAATAAAAACTTGTTGTCTACGACAAACTCTGAAAAACTTTTACTCAAATTGCAACAGGTGTCTGCAGATACGAAGAGTTTCTCGTTATTCAGCTCCACATTGAAAAGTCAAATGAATAAGATATCTGTTACATCTCACAGTGAAGAAGTATAGGGAATAGTCAACCCATGTAATCGTTTGCGTTCGAAAAAACGCGTTTGAACGCTGTTTTGGGCGTTTAAATCCACGTTTAAACGCCCTCATGTGTGGGAAGCGTTTGAACGTTCTTTTTCATGAATTCTTGTTAAGCGTTTGAAGGCGTTTGTTTATTAAAGGCGTTTAAACGCCGAAGATATTTAATACTCTGAACACGTTTAATTTTTTGAACGCGTTTTAAGGTGTTTCGATTTGATTAGACTGAAACAAGTTACAACGGCGTTTGAGAGTGTTCCTATTATTAAACGCCTCTGCACGCTGTAGATATTTGATACTCTGAACACGTTCCAATTATTGAACGCGTTTTAAGGCGTTTTGGTTTCAACAGATGTTTGAACGCTGTTTTGAAAAAGGTTACAATAGCGTCTGAAAGCATTCCTATTATTAAGCGTCTCGACACGCTGTAGATATCTAATACTCCGAACGTATTCGAGGCGTCCGAATTTGAACAGACGGCTGAAAGCAGTTTTGAAAAAGGTTCAAACATCGTTCAAAACCGTTTATATTATTGAACAGGTTGCAGTTTTATTTTACTACTAACTCTCTCTAAATAAATGAATACCTTACGTTTGAGACATACAAAAGCACAAATCTTTAACTACATGTTTAAAAAGTCTCATTTAAAATTTGGATGTAACTTAATTCATGTGTTCATCTGTTTATGAAGAGTTAACATTGAAATAAAATGCTACTGTACGGCTAATTTCTTGATCTGGAAAGAGTTATTTTAGAAATATGAAGGGCTCGCTAAAAAAAGCTGGCGACATTTTTGAGTAGGGAACTGCTTGTTCTGTTCATGCGCATCATAACCGCAGTACAGAAGAAAAGAAAAGCCCCTAGTGAATGTACTTGAATTCGTATAAATACAAGAAAATGACGTACTTCTTTCGTTATAGTCGTCAGAGAATTGCACTTCTTTCTTTGGTTTCTAAACTCTTTCGGCCCATAGTACACAGTATGACAGAAAGATATATCAATCTTCGTCGAGCACCAATAGCTCAATGGTACGTGTCTCGCTATCTATTTTTTAGGTCTTACATCCAATCCGCCAGTCGCCGACATTTCGTAAGTAATAATTGTTCTGCTACTTCTAGGGAGAAGGATAGAGATATCTTGAAGGAAATGAACTATATAGACAGTCATATCGATAGTGACACATCACATTCTTTTTTTTTGTTTTTACGGAAGTTTTGATAGACGCGTTTGAACGCTTCAATGTTTCATTTCTAGGCCGTTTTTAAGCGTTTGATGAACAAAACGCGTTTGAACGCTACTTGCCAGGTAAACGCGTTCGAACGCGTTGGTATAGAAGCGGAACAAAAGGCGTTTGAACGATGCAAATGTTTCATTTTTAAGCCGTTTAAACGCGTTTGGATTACGTTTATAAACGCCGTTCGTAAACGCGTTTTTTAGAGTCGAAATTGTTACATGAGAAATTAATGAAACTGACACCATGGTGAATGCATCCAACAAATTCTTCCTTGTGAATGGGATGCATTAGTAATCGATCAATAATATACATCAATAGTAACATACGAATTTTAACAACTTATGAGACGGATGTTTTTATTCGATTTCGTTGTACTGGTAATTGTTTAGGGTATATACTCTAGTGATCGTGAAAGCTCTGTTAAATCCCTTTCTGTTTGTACTATTTCGACTCTTTATAGCGAAATTCCTTCTTATGACCCATGGCAACGCTTTCATTGGTGCCATAAGAACCAATGATTACACTGACATAAATTTAGTGCATCGTATATATCATAACCCTAGTGAAGCTTTTTTTCTCAAGCACAAGAGCAAGCACATACCTCAAGATTTGTCTCCATGCACATGAATTTCTTATTCATGCAAAACGCTTGAGGTATGTGCTCGACTTTCTTGTCTCATGCGCTTGAGTTGCTTGAAGTATGTACATGAGGGAAGCAATATCTAAAACAATGTGCATACCTCAAGAAATTCAAGCACATGAGACAAGAATGTCAAGCACATACCTTAAGAAACTCATGTGCATACTTTAAGAAAGTCATGCATTATCAATTTTCCGCGCTGTAAATAGCTCTAGCTTCGTTGTTTAGACTTGATTACACCAATTGATACTTGCTACATCCTGGAAGCCGCGAACGGCAAAGCGCTCTTACACCAAGGAAACTCACAATTGTAATAATAAACATCAACCATTTGGTGTAGGTCTCACTTTTGTACATTTCTCTTTGAGGATTTGAACAATCAAAATTTTTAACTGAGCCTACACAAAGGGGAAAGGACCTTAGATTTGGTACATTATTTGAGAAGAAAGACCTTTCATAACTGTTAATGACATAGTTCAGCTTTGTGACAGAAAAAACGCAGGACGATTTAACTCTCTCTTTCTTCGTCTCAAACTGCTGTGTACTTACTTCGAAGTTAAAGGTTCAAATTATTTAACTTTTTATCCTTTTTTATGACAAATCAATAACAAAACGCAGGTTAAAACATGCATAAAATGCGAGTAAAAATGGTCTTCATCTTCACAGTACGTTAAAAAAGAAGAACTGGCTATGTAGACAACGTGCATTATTCTCCTGAATATATACGACGTCCACGTGTCTGCTCTATACACAGGCACGTCCAGTCTATTTCTATATATTCACATTGAAAGAACGAAATCAAAATTTCGAATTTTATTGATCAAAGTAGATCGAAAAGACAAGACAGAGAAAAGTTTGGCTCAAGAAAGCCAAGCGCATGAGTTGCTTGAGATATGCATTTCTTACGCAAGAAATTCAAGAAAGTCATGTGCTTGAGAAAAAAAACTTCACTAGGGAAGATGTAACGTTCAACAATATTTATGTTGTATTAGAAGCTATATTGTATTTGTAGTGTATTTCCTCATTTATCAAAAAAATTCTATCTCCTAGTGGTATTATTGGATTGGGTGACGTTCATTAAAAGAACTTTCATTAAAGCGTTTTTTTTCAATGAAAGTATCGGACTTTTTATTAAAAATTTTAAAGAACTTTCTTTTGATGAAAGTTTGTTTTAAAGAAAAAGATTTAATGGAACTCCAATATCCCGCACTATCAACCTGAAAATACGCGGAAAATCAGTACTTTTCTTTCTCTCCTGTTCTGTTGAGAAGTTCATAACTGATGGTATTTCGTTAGAGTTTGTCAACTACGGCGAATTGAATCAAGACGTGTATATTTTTCCTGAAAATGCTATAACATGGCAAATAAACATCGAAGAGAGATAGGAGACATCTCGTTTTAGCAGAATCTTATGGGGCACAGCTGTGATAGATCGAAAAACGCTTTGCTGTGAATTTTAGATAGTTTTTAGACATCTGTCTTTGCAACAGGTTTCCGAAAACACTCCAGAAAATTTGATTGTTGGGATTATCAGACTCTGCTGCGATCCTAATTGTGCTAAGTGGAAAGTTGTTTGATATATCCAGTGAAAACAGAACTTAAACTGAACTGAATAGACTTTTATTACAAAAGTAGGAGTAAATGGAAAGCCGTAAAAGTAAATAATACTTATATTGGTGTAAACGACTGCTACCGAGTAAAAGGGTTAGGTAGAGCAACGCTTTTACCCCAATATCCGCTCATTTGGTGGTCCTGTAGTTCTCGTTTAGTTTTCTCATGCAACAGACCTATTATGAATTTAATCTGAAAGTGAACAAGGACTTTTTACTGTGAAAAGTTAAGAGAAAGTTTCTCATAACTTTTCAAATTGAAAAGTACTTGTTCACTTTCAAACTAATTTGATTTTCATCCAGCGACGAACATAGGCGCAAAAAAAATCCTCAGTATGAGGTATGTGGTAAAATTTGCCTCGGATGAGGTACCACTACAATACAATTTCGATAACTAAGGTCATTCAACCGGAAAAATTATGTCAAAGACTGTGACGCGATAGCTCAGTGGCAGGGATGCCAACTCAAAAAAAAGTAAAGGGGGACAAATTTTTGGAAAAGGGGGACGTAAGCGGGACTATTTTTTCTACAAAGGGGGACAATACAAAACACATTATTTGTTGTGCAATATCATTCTAATATTACTATGTCAAAACATAAAATTTAATGCAAATATCTTTTGTTACACTAAGAACAATAAATGATCACTTTAAACGTAATTTTTTGCTTCTATGTACATATTTTTGATTTCCGCGAATACCCTTGAGAAGTTCTTTGTTATTTAAATCAAAGAATGAAAATGTTATTGTATTCGATTTTTGTTTCGTTTCTTATAGTATAGTCAATTGTGTAAAGAAGTTTTATTTTCACTTCTATCTCAGTGATGCGACCTGAAAGGCGTGAAAAAAGACAGAAAGAAAGAAAAAAATTATCTTTTTCTTTTATCGCATGTAGGCAGATATATCTGTCATGCAGACTGTATCTCCCATAAGAAAAAGCACTAAATGCTAGGTCTATTGAAATGAAAGCGTAATACAAAAGCGCAATATCTATTGAAGACAGTCAAAAGAGCACATCCTCGAAAAGAAGGACACCCGGTGGGACAGATTTCCACGGGGGACAAGTCTTTAAATGAGGGACTGTCCCCCTTATGGGGGGACATCTGGCAACCCTGCTCAGTGGTAGAGTATTAGTCTTGTTAATCGATGTCTTGCAGAAAGTTTATATCTGTACAAGATCTGTCAAGTTTCTTGATCTCAAAGAATGTTCAACAATTCTCGTCAAGATCTTGTCAAGTTTTTTCGAGGAATCTGCCTGCAAAAATCTTGATCAAGATCTTGACAAGATTTAAAAACTTTTCTGTAATTAACAAAATCTTTGCTGACAAAGAAAGTTAACAATCATTTTGATTACGACATGACTCAGAGGTTCAACAAAAATGTAAATATACCAACTTTGCATTTATTGTAGTTATTGTAGCACTACAGTGTAGAGGACTTCTGCTAAAATTCTGTTGATCGATAGGGTAGGCAAATAAATGTGTCGTTCTTTCAATCACCATTTTGTTTGACAGTGTTCTTGTATATATAAGAATAAATACTTGCAATACAGAGCATTGAAATGTGTTTGATTGTATGGCTGCTGATGCACCTTCACCAGCTCTGGTAATATATGCATAGTACTGTAGACCTTGCACTGTAGTGATACAGTAGAAAAAAATGATAACATAACGTAGAAAATAAAGTTTAAGATTTCCTTTCAAATTCTCAAATATGTTAATGAAGATTCTGATTATTGCGTATTAAATTAATCTTTTCAAATTTCTTGAAATATCTTGCAAAAGATCTGCTGAAAATTTATCGCGATAGATTCTGATAGAAAACTTGTAGAAAATCTGCAGTATTGCTTTCTATTCAGAATCTTGACAGATTTCGATAAATCTGCACCAGTTCTTAAAAGATCTGGGGCGAAACTTGAGAAATCTTAAAAGATTTATATTAGATTTATTTACTCAAGGTTTTTCTCCTGAGTGGGTTCAATTCCCAGTCGAGACATGTTTTTCCGTTTGCTTGTTTATCGAATTTAGTCGCTTTTCATCCTTATTATCATACTTTTTTAGGTTTAAAGGGTGGGTACTAAGTTCTGACCCGCTTTGTAAATTGGCGTTATTTATATGAAATACATGTGACAATTCAGCTGTTTTTTGCAGAAGATTCATCATTTAATTCTCTATAAAATGGTACATAGGAGATGATCCTGAGACTTGAGATTCCGTCTTAACTGAACAGAAATCGAAATGCCCGAAAGTTTCAATAATTTAACTCGAAAAACTGTATTTCGTCAGTATAAGCTTGAATGTATGCGTTGTGCCCACATCAAATAGGCCAACATGCAGCCCTTTTTCTACCGACTGACTATAATGCGAATTTTCGGTCGTTGTTTCCATGTTTTAACAATGCTTTTTGCAAAATTCCTGTGAATGTTTTTTCAGCTTTTTCAACATGCAGTTTGAAACTGTTTGTAAAATGAACAGTGCTCACTCAAAAATGAATGAATCAGACTCGTCCTTGCGTCATTTTGAAGAGAAACGTTTCAGCTATTCGACTCATGTGCGAAATATGTGATGTCAATTCCCTAAAAATCATTGAAACGCCGAAACTACCATATTGTTCATTTTTGGTTGTCAGGTATTAACTAAACATTTTACCCACATGGAACGGATGGAGATGAAATTAGTCTTGTCCCAACTAATGGAGGATATCTAAATGTGCCAAAAAACGACCTATGATCTTTTTTCTGTCCATCTGAACATGGGTTTCAAAATTCAAAATCGTTGCCAAAAATGTTTTATGTTTTGAAAGTTTTGGGGCATTTCGGTTTGTTCAATCAAGACGAAATCTCAAGTCTCAGGATCATCTCCTATGTACCATTTTATAGAGAATTAAATGATGAATCTTCTGCAAAAAACAGCTGAATTGTCACATGTATTTCATATAAATAACGTCAATTTACAAAGCGGGTCAGAACTTAGTACCCATCCTTTATATGCGAAGCTCAGAAGCGGTAAATGTAGCGCGAGTAAGTAAAATTCAAGGCTCCTTATTCTAAATGCAAGTTATGTTTTCTTATTTAGTACAGGCTAGACCATTTGACAGTATAGACATGGACACGCCCTCAACAACAACAGTGGGAAATAGTCTATCATCATGAATCAATGAATGGAGAAGTTTGATAAAGATAGACAATGGTAAAGAAATATACCATCTTAAGGGTCTCCTCCCTACCAGAAATATAGCGTTTTTGCATCCAGACTCCAGACTTCAACACGCCAACTGACTCCATTTGACTCCAAATGACTTCAATTGATTTCAGCTGACTTCAACTGACTCCACCTGGCTCCAGACAAGTCATATCTGATCGAGTCTATTGGCCTTCTTTTAAAAACTTCTCATTGTTGTATTCCCATGCTAGAACAAATGTCGTGTTATGAAATTCGATTCCCCAAAACAGAACAAATTTACTTTTCAAGGGCGTCAATTCCCATAACAGAACATAAAATCTGTTGTTGTGGGAATGTTTTCCCGGAATATTGAACACTTTTGTCCTGTTCTGGGAATTGAGCCCTTTGATAGAGCAAAATGTTCCGTTTTGGGGAATAAACCATTAACGAGTTCATACTAGCTCAGAGCTCAAGGGAGCTAGAGCTCGTTGAAAAGCTAATGTCCTTCACAGTTGAAATACGCCATCACATCCCCGGAGTCCATCAGACTCCATCGAATCTCATAGGGTCTTTTATTTTACCTTCTGAATACACCACATCTGGTGACTCCACTTGACTCCAACTGCCTGCACAAGACCGGGATCCCATGTAGTCTGCTATTTCTCTCGTGGGCTCCACCCTATCACCTGATTCCACCTCATCAATTAACTCCAATGCATCAAGTGACTTCACTTGACTCCACTTGACTCCAAATGACTTCATGCGTCTAGAGTCCGTTGTTTCCCCCTTGAGGAAATGTTTCCCATAAGTCTGTAACTGTCCGTCCTGCGGCTGTTGCCTTCGAAATTCTCTCTACCACTCGTACATATGTACATCAGCCAGGACCTGGGTGATCGCACTTCCGATGGCTCCTCCTTTTGTCTGTTGAAAAAACTTTTAGCACAAATGATCTGCTTTACTCTCTTCCGTGCAGTGTTATCAAATCCGGATATTTTTAGGTCCGGGATGCCTTTTTATCCGGAAATTCTACTCGCCCATGCAATTCCACCCGGATGTAATTTCATCCGGATTTAAAAGTCCGTTAAATTTCCGGCTGAATTTCCTTCGATCAACTCCACTAAAAAACATGCTGTATGAGTTTTTCACTTGCAATAAAAAGCAATGCAAGTCCGATTGTTAATCAGTTGTATATTAGTCTCAGATCGTACATCAAGTAAATCCACACAAATACAACATGGTTAAATTTTATTGCAATGGAACCGAAGTTGCACTAAATTCCAGTTTTAAGTAGCTACACGAGTCGACCGACATCACAGAATGATACTCTAGTGTGTAGGGCATGTCTTATGAATGAAATCAACTCCAAATATACTTTAATAATGAATCTGTTAATATTACTATAATATTCTATGACATGCAGACTTGCATTGCTTTTTATTACAAGTGACAAACTCATCCAGAATTTTTCCGCACTTAAGAGGTTTTTAAGAAACTACCGGAGTTGATCGAGGGAAATTCATCCGGAAATAAGTCATGCGGATTCCAACATGTCCGGTAAATGATTCATTTGGACATGTTGAATTCTGGATGAATAGTTTTCGGATGAGTTAAGAACAGGATTTAATACTCCGAATTTCATGACACTTACTCCTCTCTTCTGTCTAAAAAGCGCATTTCTCAATCTCTTTTTGAAAAATTAAGACCTCTAAAAGACTCGGAGCTTCCACATTTATTATTTTAATAAACGCAATGAGCCTTTAAGACCCATCGTAGTCAGTATTAAATCTCTCATTGCTAGAATTTCTTCTTTTCCTGACAAAACTCTACGTCCTATTTTCGAAAAATATACTTCCTCTTATACTTTCCAGAATTGTTTACAATTTTTATCCTTTCTTGATCAGTATGACATGATTGGCAGCGATACTCTTTTAGCCACTTTCGATATAACAGATTTATACACAATCATTCCTCAAAAACAAGCGATATCAGCCCTATGCCGATTACTCTTCGAAACCAAGAATTTTAAATTCAAAATATCTCCACCCACACATTTGCTATCATCACTCGTCATGTGCTACAAAACTCTTTTCTCGCATAAGGCAAAACGTTTTTTCAACAGACAAAAGGAGGAGCCATCGGAAGTGCGATCACCCAGGTCCTGGCTGACGTACGTATGTACGAGTGGTAGAGAGAATTTCGAAGGCAACAGCCGCAGGACGGACAGTTACAGACTTATGGGAAACATTTCCTTCACCGTGAAAAAGCGAAAACTAGACCAAAATCCACTTTTTTGGCCTAATTTTTGCTTTTTCACTGTGAAGGAAGCGTTTTTCGAAGTTGAGTCTCGAGACAAAAAAATGTCAAATTTAATTTTCTAATTTCGATCTGGCAAGCCCTACTTCATACAGGTCGGCCTCCACAGTTAAAACACAAAAAGCTGTTTTTTACGCTGAAGTTCAGCTTCCAAAAACTCGGTTCCGGCAAATAATTTTTAGGAAAGTAAATTTGTTGTATCTCATGTTCCAGACTCGGATCTCAAAAGTACTTCCTTCAATGTGAAAAACGCTAATTAAAACTGTTAAAAAAATTGTTTCATCAGTATTCATCAGTATCAGTATTTCCAGTAGCAGTAGTTCAGTAAAATTCTGATATTAGTTCATACCTAAAATAAATTATCTTGCTTATCCATCGGCTCTGCCGTTTGCGCGCATTTATCAATTAGCTTTTGTTGTAATGACAGCATCGTCGCTTTTCACTCTCATACTGGCAATATTGCCCGGATCGTTCAATACAAAGTATTAACCATTTATCTAAGTTGAAGAAACTGCAGCCACAGTCTCAAAAACCTGGATTTTAGCGCCGCCTGCAGAAAGAAAATCTGTTTTTTTCTGTCAGTTTCCGTTTTTTTCTCAATTATGTTTAAGTCAGAATTGTAGAACTGGTCAAGAGCTTTCAGAATATGTGATTTATTTTAGTTGCAGACTAAGTTGTTATGAACGAAAATTGTCATCAATACTCGGTAAGACACTTCACGTTTTTTTGTAGAGCAACATTAAAATCATCAGAAAATTTTGTCTTTTATATCGCGATCGGGATACTACTTTTTTTCTATATCCTGATCGGTAT
>CAJNOQ010008528.1:0-11118 GCA_905250885.1 Didymodactylos carnosus | reverse complement strand
CTCTAAACCATGTTGTTTTGCATTGCTGTCGTGTAAATCAGTTTTTAGACAATTACGTAATGATCATCCAATGAAAAACGTTATTATTTCCGAAGATCTTTCAAGAAAAAATGCTAAGATTTTTACTACCGCACGACAAACAGTTCAAAAGAGTAAACGTCATCAAATATTTTCTTCGAATGGTCGCGTATTTTATCGTAATTCAGAAAATCAAGTAATTCATTTAAAAACACTGCTTGATATTGACAAACGTCTTACAGGTATTTGATTAACGTTGTTTTAGTCGGACCTGAATTTAAAAGATCACGGAAAAAACATGCTTTGGATCACGGTTGGCTGAATTGTGAAAAAAAACATGGAAAAGATCCGGGTTACGAAAATAAAAATCTTTTATGCCAAAAACATTATTTTGATCACGGAAAAAAATCTACTTAAAGCTATGTTACGAAAAACATCGTTTAGATCACGGAATTGTTCTAATTGTATAAACTCTTCTCATTTTTTATTTAATTCATACTAGTTTTCTGATGGCTGTGCAACATTATGTATGTTACAAAAAAATGAAGACAAATATAGAAAGATTTGAACCTTAGGTAATGAATGTGTCATTAATCTGTTGATAAAGCTTGTCTTGGTTTTTTTGGACGCCCTTTTGTACGACGCTTGCCAATTGCTTGCGGAATAGGCCGAACCCCACGCAGCATCATGAGTCCAACAGCATGAACACAAGCATATTCCTTCAGACCATATCGACATGTACAAACCGCTGGAGGTACAATACGAGAAAAATTTATTAATCGTGCTGATTGGAGCCATTCTACAAAATTATCGTATGAATTCCATGTCATCGTTTGCAGCAACTGGTACCATAATGAGGTATTTATCCGAGGACTTTTTGCTGGTATAATATCTAAGAGAGAGGGAAAATTATCTTCATTTCAACTTCTTTATATGTATGTAAGAGATATCTGGATGAAGTATCGGATCACACCAAAATTTAAACTAAAACTTGATAATGGTTAACACACATAATAATGCAGCCGTCGACGGTAGGGAGAGCTCTATTAGTATATAGTCTTTTAATATCAGAAATATGTTAGCAACAGCAGGGAAAAGTAATTTAAAAAATTTTTATTTCGTTAGTGAAATATGTAAAAATGAAACACCTTTGGTATTGTCCATTGTTGAGTCATGGCTTAAGCCAAAAAATGATGATGCTGAAGTTTCTATTTCAAATTATTAGTTGTTTCGTAAGAATCGATTGCACAAACGAGGTGGGGGCGTATTAGTTTACATAAGACAAGATCTTGCTAGTATACGTTTATGGAATTTAGAGGACAGTTTCGAATCTTTATTTTTAAAAATCATGTTATCTAATCATAAAAAGATTTTACTCATTGTTGTTTATAGACCTGAATCTACGATAGAGGAGTTTCAAGGTTTTTGTACTTTCATCCATGACTCGATTTCTTCAAAGGTCAATTTATTTGAATATGATGGACTATTCATGACGGGTGACTTTAACGCGCACTGTCATAAATGGTGCCCTACTAAGCCTAGTACACGTGAAGGGGACGACATTTTGGATCTGTTTGCTAGCCTGGGTATTACACAAATGATTAATGAGGTAACAAGGCCTGCTTCAGATACATGCTTAGATTTGTTTGCTACTAATAATGTCTCATTAATAAAAGCGTTTTCTGTTCTACCTCCGGTAATTCTTTCCTGTGATCATTCAGTTTTAAGCATTGTTCTTCAGATAACCTCTGTTAAACAAACTTCATACAAAAGGAAAATCTTTAATTACAAAGGCACTGATTGGAATTTTTACAGATACTCAGCTTTTCAAAACCTTAATTCTTATTCATTTAAGTCTTCAATCTCTATAAATGAAAAAGTTGAGTTACTTTCCACTGCTATGATTAAAGCGGCGAATGTAGCTATTCCAAATAAATATATTAGGATTACTGTGCGTGACAAACCTTGGTTCACAGATGAATTACGAAATATGCGCAGAAAGAAGAATAGATATTTTGCTCAATATAAAAAGAAACAGACCATCGCTAAAAAAATTAAGTACGAGACATCTGCACGTCTTTTTGAAGAAAGTTGTGATATTGCTACGCGTGCAGATTTATTCCTTCTGATACCCTTCCTCTTTCTTCTACTAAATTTGATATTACAGAAAAAATTTGTCCAGGCGAAGTAGAAAGAATATTACGAAAATTAAATGCAAACAAGGCTTGTACCTCAGAAGTTACTGGCAGAATGGTTAACTAAGCTAGTGACGTGATAGATGAGGCGTTAGCAGATATTTGTAATCAATCAATTAGTCAAGGAGAGTTTCGGTCTTCATTTAAAATAGGATGTATTACTCCGCTTTTCAAGGATGGTGAACGTTGGCAGCCGAGTAATTATAGACCTGTTACTTTGCTGCATATATTTTCAAAACCTTTGGAAAGAGTAGTATATTCTCGTTTTTATAATTAATTGATTAAAAATAATCTGTTAACTTCATTACAATCTGGTTTTCGGCATCGTGATTCTACAGTCAAGCAGTTAATTGATTTCGTTCATGCTGTGGAGTTAGGAATGGAAAATCATAAACTAACTAGAGCAATCTTTCTAGACTTTAAAAAAGCTTTTGATTCGGTCTGGCACGCTGGCTTACTCTACAAGCTAAAACAAAAAGGTGTATCACCTAATATGTTAAACTGGTTTTCTTCATATCTTTCTGATAGGTTTATAGAAACACGAGTGAACGGTACCGCTTCCTCTAGGAGAAAGATCAATCGTGGAGTACACCAGGGATCACCATTCACTAGCCAAGGCCTGAAGAAGAATTCTCTTAGTTCCGAAGGTTTCTAGGAAACGTTTCTAGAAAGCAAAGTATTTTCTGTTGGTTTTTTCAATGTTTATTGAGTTTTACTGAGAATTTATTGAACTGTGGATAAAATAGAATGTTTCCTGACATTCGGTAGTGTATTGGATTGATTTTAACTGAATTATGAACTTTTTAATTGTTAATGAAAATAATCGAAAATGGGGTATTTCACCTAGTATAAGTTTTCACTCGGTTGTTGGATTTTGTTCTGAAAACTAACATTGCCACGAGATTCAGCATAGTCGATAACCTATGTTTTCATTCGTTTCTGACAGTTCCAAACCTAACGGCACAGGAGTGCTAAGGCTTCAGGAAAAACATCCATAGCTCCCGAACCATGGATTTCTAAGATATCGCTTAGATCTAGTTCTGTAGAGGATACTTCGGACTATATATCCACGTGAAACAATTCATAGATTTCTATGCCAGCTTTCAGAGAACTGAACTGGTTTTCCACAGATCTCCTGAAAAACCGGTCTTTGAAATTCTTTTCAAATTCGGTTTTGGTTATGAAAACATAGCTTCAGGCCTTGGCTAGTGAATGGTCAAAACCGCAAGCCTCTATCTTTTATTCCTTTTGAGTTATTCAAAAAATAACCACCGGCCTTGTATTTTGGAATGGATAGCAGTCTATAGTGAAAGTTATTTTTTAATGCAAGTGTTTTTTTGCAGCACAAATTGCTGAAACAGCTGACTGAATGACACATTATTCGATTCAGTTTCGGACACTAATCACGAATATGGGCTCGGTTTCGCTTTAAAATACTTTCTTCAAGCCAAAAAATGCAAAATACTGTTCTTAAAATTTAGTGATTTCTATGTGATACCTACTGTCGGTGGCACTAGAGGCCTTCAGTGAGCTTAACGGGGCCCACCGAAATTTTTTCATCTCTTGATAGATCAAGGTTGGAACTACTTATGCACCAAATATTTCCAAAATTCGTCTTATGCCATAGGAGAAAATCGATTTTGAAAACTGGCATTTTCAGCCAAAGTCGCTACTTTCGATGCAGTTTTTATTTGAGCAAAAGCGAATTAGAAGCTCACACGTTCAGGTGTTGTAGTATTCAAGGTCCTCTATCTAATGGTGTTTTCAAAATTTTATGAAAATGTTTCGTTTCGATACAGTATGGCGCCAAAATATGAGTTTAGGACGTACCGGATACAAGTCACTGTATGAGAACGAAATCATTCCCAGAAGTCGGGTTTATTTTAAATCGAAGAAGAATGTTGGTTCTATTTATGTAAAAGGTTTGAGCTCTTTATCTTATATGATTGCCGAGATATGAACAACACAAAGTTGTCAATATGAGAGATGTCGCATTTTTCAACAGTTGGTCGAAATTTTAAAATGCTCATTTCTCATCAACCTAACAATATTTTTTCAAACAAAAAGCGCCATTTTACTCAGAAATGTCTATATTTTCTTTTATGACTGGTTTCAACAACTTCTGTGGGATACGATTGAACAGTGTCGGTCGTGGCTTATATGAAATGGCTCTTAAATGTACGTAATTTGTGTATTGAAACTGTTTTCTATCTACTTCTGTTGATGACTTGCCCACAGCCTAAAAATTCGTAGATCGGACAGGACCTAAGCGGTCAAACCGGCACCCTTCCCTCTCTTTTTCTGTAGTCTTTCTTGCTAAATAAAAGCTCTTTACATACATACGTTTGCTCGTTCATTTAAATATTCCTATTGTGATAAAATTCGTCTCATGCACGATATGCTGTAATCTTATAATAATTGAACGAGAGGAATCAAATGCTGAACTAAATTTTCCAGTTTGTTTTCAATGTTTTCAAACTTTTACATAATTTAAACTTCTCATTTTTCAACTATAGAAAGGTTTTTCGTAAAAGAATTATTTTCATCATGAAGACTGAAGTTTGCTCTTTCTGAAAGGCCTTTTTTTTATTTACAAGATTTAAACAGGCTACGAATGATACAGAAAAGAATTCTACCAATACTTCTTTAGTTTGAAGAATAAGGGTCGGATTATCATAGCGTACTTTAACATAAGAAATTTTAGCTGAGCATCAGCAATTAAACAAGAATCAAGTTTCAAGCCTGACCTTATCCGACGATGACAAGGTTTTCTAGCCCTTTACTGTATGAAGAGAAGGCATTCACAAGAAAAGTTTTATAGAACCACGAACACCTATGATACTTACTTTATATTACCTTACACAGTCAGACGAATACGAAATAAAAAAGAATTTTGTTTTCCGAGTGAAACTTAAGAGTTTTGGAATGGATTCTTTCGAAAACGGTCTAGGCTGTAAAGGCTTCCTCCGGTATTTTGAGAACGCGCAGCTTAGCGCAGGTCTGAACTAACATATTTTTATACCAAAATGTTCCTCGCGAGGCCTGTATCTATGTTGAATGCGCAAAAGTGCGCATAGTTTCCTGGACTGAGATATTGGTTTCCCAAAATCCCTCGGTTTTTGAGATAAACTGACCTTTTCGCACTCAAAAAACATTTTTTCCTACATGATATATATATATTCGGAATCACCGTGAAAAACTGCAAGGATGGTATATAATTCATCTAAATTCTGTCCTTCCGTTCTGAATTCTATAACTTCGTTAGATGTGGGATTCACACGAAGCTAAAAATTCAAAATTTAAGAGAGAAACTGTGGAAGGTCTGAAAAAACTGCTTCTATAGGTTATCGACGATGCTCTATCCAATGGAATGATTTTTCAGTTTAAAAACGTTTTTGAAAGGTTTTCCATAAACCCGGTCTATGGAAAACCCACTGAAAAACTTTGTCGAAACTGGAAAACTATTCCATTGGAAAGAGAATTGTTGAAAACCTATAGAAAGTGGTTCAGATAATTTCAGTCCACTTATAAAGTTAACTTATAAGTTAAACTTACAGCTCACTACGCTATATAGCATTGCTAAATTCCTTGAATTGCTTGATTTTCGTGATTTTCTTCAATTCCTTGAATTCCATGATAGTTTACACTTACAGCGTACTATCGTATGTGTCTTTGTTAAATTTCTAGAACTTATTGAATTCCTTGAATTCCACCATAGTTGAAACCTATAGCTAACCACCTTTTGTGTCTTTATTAAATTCCTTGAATCTCTAGAATTTCTTGAATTGCTTAATTTTATTGAATTCGTTGAATTCCATTATATTGTACACTTGTAGCCCACTAGCTTATGTATCTTTGTTAAATTCCTTGAATTTCTAGAATTTCCTCAAATTCCTTGAATTTCTTGAATTGCCAATTTTTGGATCGTGGTTACTGCTGTCCAGGATCTGTTGAGAACTGATTATTGAAAACAGAGCAGAAAACGAGTTCATACTGTATTGAACACTCTGTTTCGAATCAGGACATTGGAAAAAGTTTCTGAAATCATCCTAAAGCTTTTCTGAAGACCCACAAGTTCGTAAAAGAACAATTTAGTACACCATATTGCACGGAAGAAAGTGTTCCACTGATGTATAATCTGAGGAATAAGTACGTCTGTTGCTCGTTTCTTCTTTACTCAGACAAAGAACGCTGATCTTCTCGAACGCGTAGAACCCATTATGCAAAGAAGTTTCTTTTATTCATTTTTTCTCGAAACAAGACTCTCAATATTTTTCTACTATTAAGATATTGTCTAATAGAGTATCATCTTCGTTTAAACAAGTTCTTTTCGTTTTTTCTTTTGGGTTCCTTCTGGTAAATGCTTCATATATATCAATGAATTCGAGCGTAAGAATAAGCTGTTGTAAACATATGTTAAGTGTGGGATGTGACAAGCCTTTCGAGTGAGAAACTCACGAAAATTTTTGACATTTTTGTTATTGTTGATATTTTTTCAAATTTTATTTTTGAAATACCTCCTTATTCGAATAAGTCAAAACCAAGATCTTGGCAGACAGACTAGTGCAGGCTTAAAGGATTCAACGAAAAGAAGAACTTTGAAATCGGATATTTCGATCGAGCATTAGTAAGGCGAGTCAACAAATGTCTTGCAGTTTCTCGTTATGTGGACGAAAAAAATGAGTGGAAGCAGATACTTCTTTTCACTCAGCCACACTGCAAAGTTATAGATATCTGTAATATCTAGGTAAACTTTATCGTTCATCGCTACGTACCACACCCGGCTGGGATCGATTGTTATTTCAGTACAATCATTTGAGACATTTACACATCGCCTTAAAGGATGAAGACAACGAACTATTCCCGCTTTTTCTTTTTCTGGTCAAATATAAGGAGAAGAAGGGAAAATAAAAAACGAAATAAATTCATCGTTAGTTCACATTCACTATCATGAACATCTTCCTTCTGCAACCAGTTTTTACAATGTATACAAACAAGAATTATTACAAATTCTCACTTTGTACGACCTTCACCATGAAGTCGATTTATTTTGTGGAATAACATCACATTCATCGTCGAAAACGTCGAACGATATTGACGATTCAGCTCAAACTGAACTTGAACAGCTTATAAGACGAGCTCGGGAAGCCTTTTTTCTCTACGTGTATTCGCGTACTGTGGTCACTTGTGTTATCACTTTTTCGTATAATTTTGCTGAACACGGACTTGGTCCGAAACGTTTACCAATAGTACGACTGAACTACATATGTTACATAGAACGTAAGAAATGAGTTAATTTCGATGTATGCGATTGGAGTTTAGAAAAAAGAAAATAAATAATCCTGGAAAGAAGAACCATGTTGCTAGTCACCAAAAAATCCGGCAACATGACACCACTGTCATGTGCCTGTCACCTGGCTTGCTGTATGTCACGTGTATGGGTCATCCATCAGCTCGTCGCATTCTCGTTGTGTATGATATTTCTTCTTTTGTCTGCACGTAGTGGTCTATATTCCATTTTGTTCTAGTAAGCTTTTATTTTCTATATACATTGTACTTCTTCATATCCAGGCTATGTTCTCATTGTTCTCGTATTCTTGTGCATATTTTATCTTTGTTTGGTCACACTAGATTTCTCTTCTTCTCTCTCATCTCTCCACTATATATAAACAGATATTTTCAGTTCAACAGCAGTTAGATCGGTTTCATTTTGTTGTGGTCACACGTTTGTACAATCTTAGGTTTCTCAATAAAAATAGACAAGAAAGCGATTCAATTCATTATCCTTGGAGCATTGGTGATCTAACAACCACTACTAAGCAAAAACAAGATCCTAAAAACGAGAAAAACTTCGAGAAAGATGATGTAGATTAGTATTATGATAAGCCTTAAAAAGGTTCGGCTATATGACATCAAAGACCAGTAATAAGTCGAGCATCTTAAAACCACAATAAAAGCCTTAACATCCTAAAAGAATTCCCGGTACATTAAAGCTAAGAAAAGCTGAAAAGAGCTAAGAAGCTGAAGAAGAAGAACGAAGAGTTCCTGAAATGGTAAAATAGATCAATACTGTTGCGAAAAGTAAAGGGCAGAGTAATAATAGTAAACTGGAACTGGAAAACTTTAAAGTTAAGAGTTAAAAAGTACTTCTACACTCTAAAAAGGTTCAGGAATATGACCAAGGACCAATATACTGAAAAATAATCGTAAAGCCAGGAAAAAAGAGCAGAAGTAAAATGAACCCTAAATATAGTAGAAAATACTTGACCTTATTTTCTTACATAATTCAAAAGCAAAAGAGATATAAGAACAAAACCAGTCCTCTGGATAAAATTAATCAATCTCCCTTAGTTTGTACTATGAAATGGGAATAGAAATTGAGTGACTTTCTTGTTTTTCATTGTTTCCATCCGCACATACATACATGCTTATAAGAAGAAACGCGTGGACTTCTCGATCCAGTAGGATATAGCATAACAAAGATATCACGTTCTTATGTTAATTGAAAAATATACTGGTTTATAATAACTATTGGTTCTGTCGATATCGGTTTTTAGGTGGATACGTAATTATGAGCAATTCTGACTACCGCACTTGAAAAAAAAGCAAACGCTTAGCTTAGCGCTAATAACTGAAACTGATAACCAAATTAACAGAAAAACTTGATTAAAAGAGTGACCAACTGCGGCCGATCGTACATCATCACCGCTTTGGTCAGTTGTACCTAATACATGAGCAGCTGGTGGTCAAGCACTTTTTCGTTGTGATTGTCGTCGTGGTTGTGAAACCAATGCGTACAAATGCAAACAAACTTCACCGCATAGATCATCAAACTCATGCATTTTCTGTCAACTTAAATGACTTTGTTTTTAGAAACAGAATCCACCACTAAAAGAGGCACAGCATCAACGACATTTTGCAAAATAAACTTGAGAAATCAACCTGTTTTCACTTGAATAGTTAAGCTTGAAACTCTAGTACACTGAAGCTCTCTATAACTAAATATCACAGTTGCAATCGATTCTCACTCCTTTTCGCTTGGAAGAAAAAAGATAAAAAGGCGAATGATAAAGCGGAAAAGAAGGAGAACCGATTGACCGGTCTCAGCTCTGATTCAAGCTCCTAAATGCTAATCATTGATGGTTGAGAAACGCTTAGATTTTTGAAGACTGATGTTCAGGGTTTCCTCAACTGTTTTGGAAAGAAATATTGCATCGCGACTTAGATAACGTATATATTTTTTTGTTTCTGTAGTTCCAGATAAATGCGACAGCTTGCTGATTGACACGAACCCCAATAATGCAGGTGGGAAAGAGGATGGATAATATCAAGTTTATTTTTTCTACTTTCTCTTCGTATTACATAAACCAACAAAGGCAATTACACGTAACATGATATAAAAAGTGGATTTGAGTATTGTAATAGTGTCAAGAATTTAAAGATCGCACTGGCTGAAAATATACAAAATGTAAATTCACTACAGAAACGTCAAATCGAAGACATCAGCAGCGTACGAAGTGTAGAGTATACAAGTGATGGCATGATGTTACGAAAGATCAGCGGAATTAGGAAAAGAGTTTTCCGCCAGAAAACCACGTTTTCAGACATGACCCGAAAAAATGCGTCGACTCCAAAAAAGTCCTTCCGTCGCATAGAACGTTAAAGATAACGCTTTTCAGGGTTCCTTGTCTTCCTCGGTCAGAACTAGATCATAATTATTTTTGTGGCCTATTTTGTTTGGTTAATACCTCAAAAATTACATTAGTGATAAATGGGAGAAAAGATAGAAAATCTATTTCTAAGCGGCTTGTATAAATAAATACATAAGTTTAGAGTCTCTGTCTAAACTGTTCCCGTTAATATTTACGGGTCTCCGAAGTTCCTACTCTAAACATCGATTTCATCCGGTACATTGTTGAGTTCTTCGCCGTGTGCACTTATAATTTCATTCTTTGACTTTGGTAGATAGCCCTGGAGTAAACTGACGACGACCCAGGCGAGTAATCCGCCGAGGAACGGTCCGACAATGTAGATCCAGAGACTGTGTCGATTGTCTGTTGAATTGTTAATGATCGATGGACCGAGAGTACGAAACGGATTCATTGAAGACGTTGAGTAGTAGCCGCCGAGCAACGAGTCAAATGCCGCTACGGCGCCAACAGCAATTGCAGCCTGACTACCTATGATATTGGCTTTCGTAGCTGTCTGCAGGATGACGAAGAGAAGACAGAAGGTTAAGAAAATTTCCCACTTGAAACAGCTGGCCACCGTTGTTACGTGCGTATCGACACTGTTCGTTCCCAAAGCAGCGTATGTTCCACCGAACAAGGCGCGTATGATCAGTCCACCGCAGAGTGCACCGATAAACTGAAATAGTAAATAGAACGGCAGCCAAATCCACGGAAAGACGAGACGTGCAGTGAAGGCCATTGTAACGATGGGATTAAAGTGTGCACCGCTCAGACCACCAAGGGAGTAGACTAGAAAAAGAAGTGAGACGCCATTGTTGAATGCCGCACTTTCATTTGAAATGAGACCACGTTTTGATTCTAGACGATCAGCGCCATGTCCAGCTGTGAGTAACATTGTGCCGATGAATTCTGCGAATAATCGTCGAAAAAATTCAGATGTAGCACGCTTGTAATCAATTTCGAAGTCATCATCGTCGTCTTCGTCTTTACTTTTCTGTTTTTTCTTCTCTTCATGTTCAAGACGTTTTGCTTTTTCAACCAACGGTGGTACAACCAAGTAGTGCCATCCTTTCTCCAGATATTTAATGAGATTGTGAAGCCATGTTGGAAGATGAATTGACTTAGAAGATGGCTTGACTTTTGTATTCATCTGCATACCACCGTCATGGAGAGTTTAAAAAAAGAAAACAATGTTACATGGTGTGTTACAGTTG
>CAJNOQ010008527.1:0-11119 GCA_905250885.1 Didymodactylos carnosus | reverse complement strand
AAAAGGTTTTTAGTTCATTTCATAGGTATACCTATGAAATGAACTAAAAACCTTTTTCTAAATCAGTTTTTAATGCTGATTCAGAAAAATATAGTTCGAACCTTCCATCGTGCAATACAAGCACAAAAGGTCAATTTCATCAAAGAAGACGGTTTTTTGTATTTTTGAGGTCTTCTCAGTAATTTGAGTTTTACTCCACGAAGAAATGACTTTTGGAGGCTCGGAAGGTGTTATTCGTAATCAGCTCGTTAAATTGAATCTGAATATGTATAATAAAATCAAAACAAAATTCCACTTGAATTTTGCATTAGCTGAACCTTACAAAATTTGAACCTGCACAAACAGTGAATATTTAAATACCTAGCAATTTAAGAGGCGTATAGACTGTGAATCTGCACAAACTTCGAATAGCTGAATATGGAAGCGGCATATAGAATGTGAGCCTGCTGATACTGTAAATATCTAAATATATAAGAGGTCTATAAACTGTGAGCCTGCAGAAACCGTAAATATCTAGGTAGCTAACAGAGCTTCAAAATATGAACCTACACAAACAGTAAAAATGTAAATATATAAACATCGAAGAGGCCTGTAAAATGTGAACCTGCAGAAACTGTAAATATCTAAATATCTAAGAGGCCTTTAAATTGTGGGCCTGCAGGAACTGTCAATATTTAAATATTTAGCAATTTACGAGACCTATAGACTGTGAATCTGCACAAACTGTGAATATATAGTTATCTAACTATTTAGGAGACCTAAAAAAAATTAACCTGCAGAAACTCTAAATATCCAAATATCTAACAGACCAACAAAATATGAACCTGCACAACCTGTTAATATCTAAATATCTAAGAGGCCTATAATTTGTGCACCCCCAAGCACCATAAATATCTAAGTAACTGGCAAACCTTCGAAATATGAACCTACACAAACTGTAAAAATGTAAATATGGAAGTGGCCTATAGAATGTGAACCTGCTGAAAACTGTAAATATCTAGGTAGCTAACAGAGCTTCAAAATATGAACGTGCACAAACTATAAATATTCAAATATTTAATAGACCTATGAAAGGTGAACCGGCACAACCGCTAAATATCTAAGATGGCTATAAATTGTGCGCCTGCTGAGAGTGTAAGTATCTATGTAGCTGACAGAGCTTCAAATATGAACCTGCACAAACTGTAAATATTAAAATTTCTAACCGACCTGTAAAATTTGAGCTTGCAGAAACTGTAAGTATCGTAATAGTTAAGAGACCTTCAAAATATGAACCTGCACAAACTGTCAATTTCCAAATATCTAAGAGGGTTATTGAATCTGAACCTGCAGAAACTGTAAATATCTAAATATCTAAGTATTTACGAGGTCGATAAAATGTGAGCTTGCAAAAGCTGTAAAGATCTAAACAGCGAATAGAGCTTCGAAGTATGAACCTACAGAAGCGGTAAATATCGAAATATGCAAACTTATCACAGACATAGAAAATTTGAACTTGTGGAAACTGTAAATATCTAATTATCTAAGAGGGCTGTGGAATGTAATCTTGCACAAACTGTAAATGTCTATATATTTAAATATCTAGCAGATGATTTTGAAATATTTGAATATCTAGGGAGCGGGGGCGTCCATCGCCTCCGAAAAAATGCAGTTTGCAATAAGGGGAAGGACTTTTTTGTTCATGACGCCACTTGTTTGGAAAGAAAATATGCCGAGAAGGCTTGTGATGTACGTACGTACTGACGTAGTACTATTTATCAGCAAGGTATGTATATTGCCTTGGCTGGCTTTTTTTGTCCATTGCGTTCCAACAAGACAGAGTTTCTCTGTGCGCATAAAGAACTAAATGGTGTCTGCAGCGTGTGTACAAATTTTTGTTTTTGAATTTTCGTTCGCGACAAGTTATTTACAATTTCTTTCTTACGAAACTGAGGTTTTTTCGCAATTTTTGCAGATCAGGGTGACTTTTAGACAGTGAGTGCTGTTCAATTTCAAGTGCTTTTTCTAAAAAAGAAAATGCTTTCGCGTACTCTCCCAGTTCGGAATACACCATACCAATGTTGTTGTAGGAAGCACCCAATAATGGATGCTTCGGTGGGAGTGTTTTTTGGTCGATTTCATGTGCTTTTTCGTAAAACGAAAGTGCTTTCGAGTACTCGTGCGTGCTATTATACACCGTACCGATGTTGTTGTAGGAAGCAGCCAAATCGGGATGATTTGAAGGGAGTATTGTTTGGAAGATTTCAAGTGCTTTTTCGTAAAATGAAAGTGCTTTAGAGTACTCGTGCGTGCTACTATACATCGCACCGATGTTGTTGTAGGAAGTAGCCAGCGATGGATGATTGAGAGGGAGAGCTTTTTGCCGAATTTCAAGTGCTTTTTCCTGAAACGAAAGTGCTTTCGAGTACTCGTTTATATTATAATATACTAAACCGATGCTGCTGTAAGAAGTAGCCAAATCGGGATGATTTGGAGCGAGCGATTTTTGGCGGATTTCAAGTGCTTTTTCGTGAGACGAAAGCGCTTTCGAGTACTCTCTCAGTTTGGAATACGTCAAACCGATGTGGCAATAGGAAGTAGCCAAATCAGGATGATTTGGAGGGAGAGTTGTTTGTTCGATTCCAAGCGCTTTTTCGTGAGACGAAAGTGCTTTCGAGTACTCTCCCAATTTGGAATACACCGAAGCGATGTTGTTGTAGGAATTAGTCAAATCGGGATGATTTGAAGGCAGTCTTTTCTGGTAGATTTCAAGTGCTTTTTCGTAAAACGAAAGTGCTTTTGAGTACTCTCCCATGCCCTTATACACCATACCGATGTTGTTGTAGGAAGCAGCAAACCATAGAAGATTTAGAGGGAGTGTTCTTTGGTAGATTAGTAGTGCTTTTTCGTAAAATGAAAGTGCTTTTGAGTACTCTCCCATGTTGTTATACACCGTACCGATGTTGTTATAGGAAACAGCAAGCGATGGATGATTTGGAGGGAGTGTTCTCTGGAGGACTTCAAGTGCTTCTTCGTAAAACCGAATTGCCTCCACATACACCCCTTGGTTATACTTGATTAATCCAAACTGATGATAGAGGTGCGCTTTCTCCTCGTCGTTGTGTGCCTGATCGAACAGTGCCCGGTACAATTCTTCGGCCTTTTCAGACTCGCCTAGTTTAATTAGTAATAGACCCAGTCGAATCCACCCTTTTGATCCTCGAACTGTCTCGTCTCTCATTTGTTCGGTAAGAGCACTGAGGTGTGGGTCGTTATCGTCTGTCAGTGTGAGTTCCACCCTCCAGAGTCGATTATTGTTGTCGATCTGCTTGATTTCACTGATTCGAAAAACGCCGTGCATCGAGAAGAGGATCTCGTTTTCAGACTCGTTATAATAACTGACATTGTCGATGAGCGCAAAAGGAGTCGATGAAATCGATGGATCAATAGTTATTGTGAAGAGGATGCCCATCGATTCAGGATTGGTTAGAGCACGGCAAGCAAAATTCATTGATACCTCGAGCTTTTTACTTGTTGACAAGAAATTGTTGAACGACATGAGCCCGCCTTTTGCTCTCAGCATTTTTTCAAAGTCCGCCATTGACATACCTTGACCGCGGTAGACAGTAAATGACCGTCCGAGGTGGTCACCGAATTGCTCCGAGTGAAGTTGTTCGATATGTCGATGGAGATCTCGAACGAAAAAACCCATTTTGATTATTGTATCAACTTCTTGAGTGCGTAGGGCCCGGTTGAGCATATGATAGATAAAACACTCGTAAGTATACCACCAGATAGGCGACTGATGGTGATATTCTCGCTGGAACTTATCGATAATCAACAGCTCGCGAGGGTTTTCGAGGTAGTGATCACGACAATAGGCAGCCAATTCTTTGATGGATTGTTCATTATATTCGATTTCTAATAGAATTTCCTTGAGTATTTGTGTATACATAAATGATTGATCAAGTTGGTCAAAATTTCGATTTGATGCCTCAGTCGCCGAAACAAAACTGACTGAGATAGAATCTTGATCACATTGTCGTACAGCTTGTTTAAGTAAATCACAAATGGGAGCGATTTGTGTAAAAGCACCCTTCAATTTCGACCAGTCTTTCACCCATTGCTCATGGCTAGACTCGTTTTCCCATAAAACATAGACTGAATCGAGTTGAGGCACATCATGAATTAGTGGTAGCATGTGTTGGCCGAGAGCACCCGACACAATCATGAATGCCTTTTCGTGTTGGATTTTAGTTAGGAAATCGATACATTGATCGGCATCGCTGAATGTATTGATGGTATTGAAAATATGTCGTAGTTGAGTGATTGAATTACGACAATCGTCATTTGATTCGTCAACGTGTGAGTCCAGCCATATGAGAAGAAAATTTTGAACGATACGAATTGGTACACGGCGTGCTGTGGCGATGGTACCATGTTCTACCGCTGAAGCACTCATTGATGATCGTGCTGTGGCGATGGTACCATATTCTGCCGCTGAAACACTCAGTGATGATCGTGCTGATGCAGTTGTACATTTGGACTGTTCTTCGTCCATGTTGTGTGCAGGTAGGTAGGAAAGCTGTCCTTGATTATATGTCTCTCCAAATTGAAACGGTCGATGAAACGATTTATACGAAATTTTGCTTTCTTTGTTTGGTTATTTTTCTGTCGTAAAGGTGTATAGGAGAAAAAGGATTTTTCCTTGTCAAATGGTATACCGACACAGCTCGATGACTCAAAACAAAAATCAGTACATAAGAATGCACTTGGCGGCACTACATCTCTAGATGCTTTTCCAGTTGCTATCACCATTCGCATTTGTAATGTGTATTTTGAAATGTTTAGTTGATTTTCAGTTTTGGGTGAAAATCTCGGTAATTTTCAATTTTGGGTGATAATTTTTCAACCTGAAAATTCAAAAAAAGCTAAACTAGTCGGATAGGATAGAAATACATATCAGTCGACTCAGTTTTTGATCCTGATCCTGAATATGATATTTTTATTGACCAATAGTTGAGTTCTGATCGAGAAAATGAAGAATTACGGACATAATTCCGACATTTTCGCCTCAAAATTCGAAAAAAAAGCTCTACATTTATTGTAAAGCTTGTTTCAAGGTGCATCTTTTGACGTGTAAACGAAGGGTGTAGCTCTTAACCCAAAAAATTAGATACACCTGACCAAACTTTCAGTTTTGGGTTACGAGACTTGAAAGTGGCTTGCCTAATATCAGCTTTTAATGAGGAATCGAATAAGACCAAGCTCGAGTCTCTACGATAAAACCTGACGAAACGGCGACGTTTTTTCGCAAAAACCAAGATTTTTGATCTTTTTGAGACCTTCTCAGTATTTTAAGGTTTTCTCAGCGAGGAAATGTTTTCTGAAGCTGGGAAGGTGACATTCGTGATGAGCTGGATGCGCTGAACAAGAACATGTATCTCATAGTCTAAAAACATTCCACTCGAAGTTTGCTTATCTTGTAAATGTAATACTAAGTGCTGTTTAATTTGCACCACTTGTTTCAATGTGACTGAAAAAGATTGTTACTATGGGACATAAATGTTTAACCGACCAGAATTTGTAATGTCTATAGTTTAAGGGGTGTATAAACTATAGACAGGTAACAAGCTGAACACTATAACGCTTTTGTTTTATTAACAGAAAATCAATCGGGAACGCCCTACGTACATCACAGTTTGCTGTAAATAAGCGAAAACTATCAGAACAACGTAAAAATTGTAACCATTTTGCTCAACTTATACAGTAAGATGTGCGAAAGATGTTATTCACAATTTGACATTACACATATACCCTGATCGTCCTACATACACGAGCAAATAAGAACTGCATATGCTGTTTCTACTCTTTACGAATGGATCACCCTAAAAAGCTTTTCTAGCAGTCGCATTTTCTAAACAAAAGCTATATAGACTCTATTTTGATTTTCAGTTCTTTTGGACATCAGTCCCACATATGGTCAACCAACGCTGCTTTAAGATATATTTAACAGATCAGACGTGCAGAAGTAAACATCATTGGTATTGAAAATTATCAAAATGACAACTAATCGCTCATGAGAACGAATAGTCTCTGCATAACGAAAAATCAAGATGCCATTAATTATGGTGAAGAAAATTACAGTATTCCTTAAAAGTAGCGGATCCCCTGTAACTCAAGATCTATGATAGCTGGGGATTTCTAATTGTGTGTGGTCATAGCTCTTACCGAATGCTGATCATCCACCAAGTTTGGACCTCTTTTACTGGATGGTTCGTGAGATATAAGCGTTTTACTTCTTTTCGTAAAATGCTAATAACTCCTAATTCAAGAGAAAAGAAAATGTTTTCTTTTGACCAAAATGTAGTCCTGATCTTCCTCTATCTATGGTATGAATTTAGACCGATAGTTGTTAATGGTTATTGAAAGACAGCTATTTTACGATCGAGATCTCTGGAAATGAGGTTCTGAGATATGAGGTCCAATTCATTGAGAACGAGCACTCACGATTGAAACATACGTAGCAGAGCGAGGGTGAGTAACTAAGGATCGCTCTTTCTACTACAGAATCTGCTTTCAATGCGCATCATAATTATGAAAAATAATCATAGAAACCTATGGTTCCGAAAAACGTAGGTGAAACTTTTGTCAGAAAGATTATACACTCACCATTAACCTAGAGAGAACATTTTCAGTGAAAGTTTTTTGTTCGAAAACCAAATGTTAAGTATGCTGTTCCACTCAGTTTTGTTTGCTGATCAAATATGTCGTTCGTTTTGCTTGAAAATATAAGGGAAATGAAAAGGGCGCAAAATAAATGAAGAGGTGAAGGTCAGAGGTGAGTGTGTATTCACTCAGTTGTTGTATTTTATTGTGAAAAGTAACATTGCCACGAGATTCAACATAGCCGATAACTTATATTTTCATTCGTTTTTGATACTCCTAAACCTACTGCCTGTTCAAGCGTAACGGCGTCAAAATTTTGACAAATTAAATTACAGTTTTCTCGAAAACGAAAAGACTTTGCGAGGCAAATCTTGTAGAGTTTTTCGCGGGCTATCCAATGAAAAAAAGATTAGGCAGCTAGAATGACTTTTTCATTAATGAGTGCAAAAAACAAAACGTAACGGCGTCAAACCTTTTTCTTTTCTTTTCTGTACCATGTTTTTTTTCGTTGTTTTGTTTTTTGCTTGATTACCTGATCTTTTTCTACCTAAAACACACTCACACGATAAAGCCTGAATAAAAAGAAAAAAATCTCACTCACACTAACAAAGAAGCGACAGAACTATATTAAAAAATCTTTTGTCAGTTATATCTGATAATTCTCTTTCGAGAACCTTCCGAATAATACTTACATTTAATAGCTTTATTATCAATCACTTTAATACAATGAGTTTTTAACGTTTCCGGGACGGCTTTCACTACTGCAAAAATATTTTGAAGTTTATTTTTTGATGCATCAATATTATTTTATTTGTTTTTTGCTTTGCAATACGAACAAAATCTTCTGCTGATCTGCAGGTCTGACTTGC
The DNA here is from genome assembly GCA_905250885.1 of Didymodactylos carnosus. Lineage (NCBI taxonomy): Eukaryota > Metazoa > Rotifera > Eurotatoria > Philodinida > Philodinidae > Didymodactylos > Didymodactylos carnosus. The sequence goes on along the minus strand of CAJNOQ010008527.1, from coordinate 3,602 downwards.
CAAAACCGCTCCCCAAACTAAACGTTTGACTGTTAATTAAACGTTTGACTGTTAATACCTTCTACAACACCTTTCCTATGGGAAGTTGCAAAAAAGTTCCACGTTAAATCAAACGAAAAACCTCGAACTAGCTATACTAAAGTTCGAAACATGAATCGTTGCTTGAATTGTGAAGCTGCACCATCCGAAAACTTTTTCTGACGTAAATTATTCTTTGTACGCAGTGCAGCTATTTCCACCACATTGAGTTTCGTTTTCGTTGCTTTTTTATTATCACGTTCTTTTTTAAGAAAATTTTCTTATTTTACTTTATCTTTTTTCATTTTCTCGCGATATTTTTTCATACGCTCCGCTGCGTACCCATATTGTAAGAAATCAAATCAAAGCAACGCCTTACCTTAGAAAAGAATAATAGGTGAATAATAACAAGATGCTTCTAGAAAAAAACTTAGATGTAAGCGCTTTTTCAGTGTCCACACACTCCTTTTATACAAAAGTTTAATCGAAAACGTGACTAGAAAACGTGAAAAGACACGTGTACTTTTGCTAGGCCGGTGTTATTGTGAAATGTAAAGGTCCGTTAACACGTGTGAGAGTAGTCTGTGAAGAAAAAAAAAGGGTAGCCTTTCGTATTCCCTTCGCTTCATGTATTCTAAATATACAATGGTTAGATGCAGCCTTGAGATGTCTACAAGTCTAGGCTATGTGTCAAAGTATTCATCAAGCTCGGAAGTTTCGGTTAGATAATGAGTAGCTATTTATAATTGTTTTTTTCACAGAGAATACGGACATTTATCAACAAGAATTAGTTGCACCAACAATTAACTTTTTTTGACGCCGTTACGCCTTTTTTGCCCATATTCGACTTTTTTGAGTTTTAAACTAGTCCATCGAAAAGCCCGTGAAAAATTGGTATTATCTGACGATTTTTTTCTTAAAAGTTTCTCGTTCAGCTCTGTTCAAAATTTAAAATGATGAATTTCGTAACGGCGTCAAAACAAATTTGACCAAGTATTGTTTTTCCAATAGCTCTAAGTGGGGGTAATGAAATGACTTCATTTTTACGTCAAAAGATAGCCCTTAAACAGCTTCATATGAACCATTAGAATCCAGATTCAGAAAAAGAGATTCCATTTATAGGTACGGTATATAAAAGAAAGTCTTCGCCCCAACTATAATAGGGTTTCTAAGAGGTGCTATTAAGGTGTTCTGAAAGATCGTTTAACAGAGTTCAAAATTGGACACAGACACATTTGGCTAGGTTTTCGACTATGCTTTTCGACATGGCATAAACGGCTTTATGCAACTCGAAAAAAAAAGACTTGGACAAGGAAGTGTCGCGTTAACTGGACAAGCCGCCTAACGGTAGAGTAATGCTAAGGCTTTAGGAAAAACGCCCATAACTCGCCAACCATGAATTTCTAAGATGTCACTAAGATCCAGCTTTGTGGAGGACACGTCGGACTATATATTTATGAAAAAAATTCACAGATTTCTATGCTAGCTTATAGAGAACTGATTTTCCAAGGATCTCCTGAAAAACCGATTTCGAATTCATTTTTGCTCATAAAAATATGCGGTCAAGTGCCCAGTTTTCAAAACTGAAAACCACAGGTCTCTATCAAAAGGTATTCAAAAAGTAACCGATGGCATTGTATTTTGGAACAGATAGTAGTTCTTGAAGTGAAATAAAACACCAAAAGATTCTTTTAATGCGAGCATAAGCACTTATCAACGACTGGAATTACTGTATGGCTGAACTTGTGTGAGACATTCTAAATATAACTATTTTCCTATTTTCTTCACAAGCAACTACTCTAGCCTGAATATCAAAAGTATCATGAAACGATTGAACCTTTCTAAAGGAGAACTGAAAGCTGAAATTATTGTTTTTCAAAATTTAGCAACTACAACCAGCGCTCACCCAACAAGCACTAGGTCAAGTAATTACTGCATTTGAGAGTTTTTTCAAATACTTGAGCTGTCATTGTTTTAGCCACAACAACAACATTTGCTTGTCCAACGAATTACTCAAGTCTTAATGCTGCATATAATACACTTCTCTCATCATCTCCCGCCGCAACAGGAGGTATAATAAAACTTTGGCATTGACCTTGTGAAGGATGATATGTTTTTCTTACAGCTTTTGATACAAATATTGTTGTAAATGGTGACGGAGAAACCGGTGTTTGTGAAACAAGTTTTGGCTCAAAATCTCCACTCGGCTGGACGACAAGCGGACCTATAACACAAGTATCTTACATCAATCCAACCTATGGTAATTTATCATTTTCTGATCCCGGACCGACGTAATAGTACATGAGATTTGCTTCAACCATTAGGGACGATTGTTACTTTATCACGCAATTGAAAGTATTTTGGTGCGTTTAGTGATCGTGGATGCTGCTACTTTTTTGGTCAAATATCAGCTAATACAAGTATGTCACAAACTATTAATCTAACAGCTTATTCAACGGTTACTGATACCCATAACGTTTCATATAATTTGTCGGCATGGTTCGGCGGATATACGACTAATGGTGACAATGCATCAATCGTACAATTCATCGTACAATTTTTCAGTCAATCGATGCTCCTGCTCGATTCAAGTGCGAAGATCGGTCCTGTGTTAGCAGCTGATCGAGCGAATATTTCGAAATTATTGTATCGATCAGATGATGGTGATGGTAAATGTTCGTTATCTACAAATACAAGTTGTCATAACATGATTCGTTCCAAATTCGAATGATGATGACGTTGACAACATATCAGTCGTACCTTCTCGATGAGGAACTTTTTGACAATGTTCAGATATATATATATTGGATGACCTAATTATCCATGTGAGAAGGAAGAAAAATTTCTTTGCCGTATAAAAATAAAACTAATATAGGTATTCCATTTCGCCAGCATTTAGCTTAGTGTCAGACCTAATTTTGATAAAAATACTAGGACGAAACTAAGTTTAATGTCATTTAGCTATTCTGCTAACAATCTTTGAAGCCTAATTGGATTTTATTCACTCTTGAAAAACGAAAATAAAAACAGAACTCGCAATTTGACTGCGTTAACAATTGACGAAGACGATAGCTATCGATTAATGTTGGTAAATAATTGATGTTGAGTGCTATTTTACAGTAAACGAATACGCTTGAGTCAAAATTAGTAGAATGCATTCCAGGGAGAAGTTTACTTTATTTTCGTTAGCACCTATGCATCTGCTTCATTTTCTTATTAAGTACAAAAACAATTCAAACAGGAGATTTTTAACGGGTGTTACAGAAAGAATGGCGTAGTTTTTTTTTCACTTTTTCTCCTCTTTCTTTGCACTCACAGATCTCATCTTATTACCAAAAGATTCCCTGTTCATTTCTATACAAAATGATGTACAGAAGATGATCCTAAAGGTTCAGACGCTGTCTTTATTGAACAAGCATCGAAATGTCCTGAAAACTTTAAAACATTAAATTTTTCCGCCTACACTGTAATTTGGAATTAATTTCTAGTTTATAGAAAATCGATCTGGAAAATCGTGGAGCTTTTTCTGATATTTATAAAATGCTCGTAGATTTTCTGACTTTTTAGAAATTCGCGATTTTCTA
>CAJNOQ010008526.1:0-11119 GCA_905250885.1 Didymodactylos carnosus | reverse complement strand
ATACCAGCGAGTTAATACTAGCTCAACGAAAATCAACCAGTGACTGCTGACTGGGAATCACTTCCCAAAAAATGAATACTTTTGTTCGTTTTTTCGGAGTCGTTCCCATAACCACACCACTTTTGTTCTGTTTTTGGGACGAACAGTATGCTCCAGTAGGGCAGTCAAAACAGCTAGCACGGTCACTGTAAGGCTGATGTGTGCCAATTCGGCACTTCAAGCACGCATCAGAAGCGAACTCCAGCGGACTTGCCAGCGGTCTTCGAAAAACCACCTTTAAACAAAGACTATCAAACTTATCTTTTTTATGGAAAGGTGTGCCGCACTTCGATCGACGAAGATCGCAGATTTCTCATGTCTCTATCAAACGTTATTCTAAAACTAATAACTGAGGTGTATTCTTCGATTTTTTCGATAGTAGTAGAATGCAGGGACTTTAAACTGAAGTATTTGCCAACGTTGCGGTTAGTTCTCGACCAAGCATAACATCGCCATTCTAACATGAATCTCAGTTTTAAAGTCTGCTACGTTTAAGTATAAAACCGGTCATTCTCTGCTGACCACATTTCGGCACATATGCCAAGCCATGAGGTTTGATATGAATTCTTCGGAAAAATGACCACAAAATCAACATATTTGATAAAACTCCGGTCTCTTGAATATTTCAAAGATTTATTTAAATTAAAAGCGACTCTGTGTATAAATGATCAACCATAACATGTGATTTTTCTTTCATTTATCCTTAACCACAATGGAAATTTAGTAAATTTTCTGATTTCGAATTATCACAAACCTTCATCTCTATTGGTAATCAGATAAATAAGATAATTACCAACAGGTAGGATAAATAACATTATTATTTGTGAATAACCTTATTATTCTAACACTTAAGCATGCAAGGCTTCATCATAAACGCATTTTAAATGATTATGACGGATTTTAATAAGAAAGAAAATCAAGATATTTTTGTTTGAAAGGGAACTAGGATTTCTCAATACGTTCGCGCAGTGTACCATCTACTTTCTATCTATATATAGGCGATAATAAAAAAGGAGCTAGACAAGCACGCGAACATCAATATTGTAATCAATATAATCCGTGGTAAAATGAAAAGTAGAGAAGTAACAAACTACTATCATTTTCAATATGAATAGAGCACACATTACTGTTACTGTTAGTTTAGTTGTAATTACCCAAAGCCATGGACAGATTAGAAGACTCCCCATAAAAGAAGACGCCGCTTAAGAGAGCGAAACAAAAGACAGATTAGGAGGCTTCAACTTTTTTTAAAGATTCAGCGTTTCATTCTCTACATCTTGAATATTTTTTTATATACCTCAGCAATAAAGGAAGATAGGTGAAATACTGTGAAGCTTCAATTTTCATTACTTTCTAACCCACAACGCAATAAAAAGATATTTATTTTGAACATGAAGCTAGAATCAACTAGAATCAAAACAAACTAGAATCAAAACGTATGTGCTGGTGCCATAAAGTGTTGTCTTTTTTGTCATGTATCAGAAGTTGTCTTTGAACGTGTTTTTCTGATACATAAGGCAATTATACTACAGTCTACCAAAAAAAGGAAATGAAATGGAGCTATTGAACTTCTTCTGTTCGAATGTAACAGAAGAATTAATCGCCTTTAAGATAAGACATACCGGACCTTAAAATATTTGATTTTAGTTGATTTATAAAAATTTTCGCAAATGCCATGAAAATTACATTTTGAAAACGACGATTTTTGATAAAATTGATATAAGAAAAAACTTCTCCCGCAACGAATTGTACTTATGAAGAGTTTTAAACATAGCCAATTGGTAGAGTTTTTCAAAGGCTACAAAACGGTCATCTTCTTTTATTCTGTACTGAATCAAAGGTGCATCAAATTAATCAAATCATACAGATATTTGAAAACTCTTTTTTATAGAACTGCATCTGCGAGGGTGAGTCCTTTTTAAATTATATTTTGTTATTAAGTTGTTAAGCACTCGAAGCTGTGTCAATTCTACTTATTAACAATCATCACCAGTTTTTTCTTTGGCTCGACATTCCGCTTTGAAATCTCACCGGACATAAATTCCAAAGTGAGTAACAGAGTATAATAAAATTATTGGATGCTCAGTTAATTTAATTTTTCCGAATCTTCAAGAGTCAAGAACCAAAATTCTTTTAGTCTTTTTTGACTATATCAGTATACTCTATCGATCCACACATGAACGAAGAAAAAATGAGTTGGTCACTTGAGAATGATTCCTCGTTAGAGAGAGTCGACTAGGCTAACGGGGATCATAATAAATTGTACTAAATGTTGATGCATTTTTCTATCACTCCCTTATTCATAAAAGTTTCGCTCACATGCCAAACGACAGATAATTTAATTCTCTGAGAACTGTATATTTATTTTCAAAATTCATCTTTAATGTTTTCTTTTGTTAGACTTCAAAGTGACATAAAAATAGGTCAGCGTTTCTTCATAGATAGATAGTCCAAAGTGTCCTCTATTCTACTCTATCATCTACTACTATCGCAAGTGTGAGCAAGCCTGTATAGTTGAGATATCCTCTCTTCTACTGAAGAAAACTAACTCACAAAATGGTTTAGATAAAAATTCAAGTCATCTCCACTGATTCTGAGTGGTTTATGAATTTGTCATATTTTGGCGACAATAGTCAAAGGTTTGCAGTTTCCCTAATACCTTCTTCCACTGGCCGGTTGAAGTTGTTTTCCACATTAAGCATTGTCATTAGTCTCAGAATAATCGATAACCTATGTTTCGAACACGTTTCAAGGTGCAACAAATTTACGGACACTAGTTGCGCGGATCTCAGAAAGCTTAATACTATGCTTAAACCATTAAGAATGACGATCTCACTTGAGTTCCATTTTGAACTGGACACGCTTTGAGATATCTGCACTTGTGAAAAATATAGATCACACTACTTCAAACCTTAAGAACTCCAGCGGACTTGCCAGCGGTCTTCGAAAAACCACCTTTAAACAAAGACTATCAAACTTATCTTTTTTATGGAAAGGTGTGCCGCACTTCGATCGACGAAGATCGCAGATTTCTCATGTCTCTATCAAACGTTATTCTAAAACTAATAACTGAGGTGTATTCTTCGATTTTTTCGATAGTAGTAGAATGCAGGGACTTTAAACTGAAGTATTTGCCAACGTTGCGGTTAGTTCTCGACCAAGCATAACATCGCCATTCTAACATGAATCTCAGTTTTAAAGTCTGCTACGTTTAAGTATAAAACCGGTCATTCTCTGCTGACCACATTTCGGCACATATGCCAAGCCATGAGGTTTGATATGAATTCTTCGGAAAAATGACCACAAAATCAACATATTTGATAAAACTCCGGTCTCTTGAATATTTCAAAGATTTATTTAAATTAAAAGCGACTCTGTGTATAAATGATCAACCATAACATGTGATTTTTCTTTCATTTATCCTTAACCACAATGGAAATTTAGTAAATTTTCTGATTTCGAATTATCACAAACCTTCATCTCTATTGGTAATCAGATAAATAAGATAATTACCAACAGGTAGGATAAATAACATTATTATTTGTGAATAACCTTATTATTCTAACACTTAAGCATGCAAGGCTTCATCATAAACGCATTTTAAATGATTATGACGGATTTTAATAAGAAAGAAAATCAAGATATTTTTGTTTGAAAGGGAACTAGGATTTCTCAATACGTTCGCGCAGTGTACCATCTACTTTCTATCTATATATAGGCGATAATAAAAAAGGAGCTAGACAAGCACGCGAACATCAATATTGTAATCAATATAATCCGTGGTAAAATGAAAAGTAGAGAAGTAACAAACTACTATCATTTTCAATATGAATAGAGCACACATTACTGTTACTGTTAGTTTAGTTGTAATTACCCAAAGCCATGGACAGATTAGAAGACTCCCCATAAAAGAAGACGCCGCTTAAGAGAGCGAAACAAAAGACAGATTAGGAGGCTTCAACTTTTTTTAAAGATTCAGCGTTTCATTCTCTACATCTTGAATATTTTTTTATATACCTCAGCAATAAAGGAAGATAGGTGAAATACTGTGAAGCTTCAATTTTCATTACTTTCTAACCCACAACGCAATAAAAAGATATTTATTTTGAACATGAAGCTAGAATCAACTAGAATCAAAACAAACTAGAATCAAAACGTATGTGCTGGTGCCATAAAGTGTTGTCTTTTTTGTCATGTATCAGAAGTTGTCTTTGAACGTGTTTTTCTGATACATAAGGCAATTATACTACAGTCTACCAAAAAAAGGAAATGAAATGGAGCTATTGAACTTCTTCTGTTCGAATGTAACAGAAGAATTAATCGCCTTTAAGATAAGACATACCGGACCTTAAAATATTTGATTTTAGTTGATTTATAAAAATTTTCGCTTCAATGTTTGTAATTTATTTTTCATAGGCTCACAGCATCAACACTTACCACCACACAGTAGTTTTTCGTGTAATTAATGATTACATTATATGCGCTATTTGCTGGAGTGTAAATAGCTAATGCGTTAGAGATCGCCTGTTATTACAGGAATATGATTTATTGTAAATTGGGTTACTATCAAGCATCTTTGCGCTTTAATACGTTCGAATTGTTGAACACGGCTTAGCGAGTTTTTAAATCTATCTTTTAAACCAACTAAAATCACAACAAAAGTGTACATCCGTCTATGGAAAATAATCTCCTACGTGCACAAAGTCTAAGATAACAAAGTCTATGACACCCGTTATCATCTAGCCGCTACGATAGATATAATAATAAAATTTCATGTATATATAATAATGACAAAAGTGTCATAGGACCTGTTGACATTAGAAATACTTTCTGTGAAGCCGTGAAAGGCGGCTGCCTTATTCCACGGTGAGGATCCTATGATCTTATTCAGAAAGTATTTCTAATGTCAACGGGCCGTATGACACTTTTGTCATTATTATATATACATGAAATTGTAGCGCAAGAAGTTGTCTATCGATTATTATATCTATCGTAGCGGCTAGATGATAAAGGATGTCCTAGATAATCTTAGACTTTGTGCACATAGGAGATTATTTTACATAGACGGAAGTATTTCTAAACATACTTGGCGAGAGGTGGATAAACGGTCAAAGGCAACACCCAGACGGGTTTTAAAGTCTATTAATGCTTATTCAATCGAGTTAGACGTCTTTGAGTTAGATATCTAAAAGTATCATTTTGTACCTGTTGTAGTTCTCTAGATTACGACGTGCACATTTTGCAATAAAGAAAAGCAAAAATACAATGTCTGTCAACATAAAAACAAAATTCCCACTAAGGCACATAATGTCTATCGACATAAAAAGAAACCGGAGAGTGTTTACGCCGCGCACAAGTTGGGACGTCGACAGACTGTATCCGCTCTGGCCGCTGGCAAATTCAGATCGGATATAGTCTGCCGACGTCCCACCTTGTGAACGGCGTCGACACTCTCTGGTTTCTATTTATGCATGGAGGCTTTTATCACATATACGGACATAGTCAAATGTTGACGAGTTGAAATTGTATAAAAATTGAGAGGGCCTGTGTGGAAGTATCCTGTCGTGATTAAATAAAAGATTATTGAAACTAGAAGATGACAAGACATACATTTAATCGAATTCATACTTGAAAGTTCATGAATATTTACATTCTCTACACCAGACAACTACTATATTCCTAAGGCCCTCCGACATGCCGAAAGATTCCCGTGCTTTCCTTGGGTCGGCTCTTGGTCACCACTATGTATTACTATTCTCTAGTACAACATCAACCTATCGCTTTTTAGTTTCATACCGACAGTAGTAAAATGGATCGGTTTATAAAAAAAATGAACAGGTTGGCCCATTTTTTGAGGACGCCGTCATTTATTTCGTATGATCCGAGATTTTTATCCAAGGAAATTTGTAGTATTTTTATATGTTTTCATATATTAGAGCCCCACTAAGTTATTTCCTGACTTTAATAATGAAAACGTAGAAACATAAGTCAAAAATGCCTTAGTAAATCACACCGTAGTCAAACGAATATATACATGAAATTGTAGCGCAAGAAGTTGTCTATCGAATATTATATCTATCGTAGTGGCTAGATGATAAAGGGTGTCATAGATTATCTTAGACGTTTTGCACATAGGGCATTATTTTCCATAGAAGAGAGTATTCCTAAACATACTTGAGCTCAGAACGAGTATTTCCGTATATGTGATAAAAGCCTCCATGCATAAAAAATATTCACCAAATATTTGCTTCAACCACTGCGGTGTTGGACTCTTAAAACACTCTGACGGCCAAAATCTGCATATCACAAATCAACTATTTATTATAAACGAAACCGTATATTTAATTGAAATTTATTTTCAGTATTGTATGTTGTTTTTTCCAGAAATTATCGATATTTTTCCAAGCTTAATGGTTTCTTGACATTTCAGACCCTCCTACTATAAGCTCTTTGAGCTCTATCATTTTATGTATAATATAGTTGAAAACAAAATAGTGCTTGAATTTGGAATTAGTTTATAATTAATAGTTGATTTATCATATGCAGATTTTGGAACCTTTTCAAAAAAAATGAATATTACCACGAGATTCAATGTGGTCGATTATCGATGTTGCACTTGATTTGCAGGCTACCAAAACCCACTAGTGCCCTCGTCAACAGTTGACTATTTCGGTATATGTGATAAAAGCCTCCATGCATAAAAAGAAGACGTCTTTGAGTTAGATATTTAAAAGTATCATTTTGTACCTGTTGTAGTTCTCTAGATTACGAGGTGCACATTTTGCAATAAAAAGAAGCATTATTATATATATATGAAATTGTGGCGCAAGAAGTTGTCTATCGATTATTATATCTATCGTAGTGGCTAGATGATAAAGGATGTCTTAGATAATCTTAGACTTTGTGCACATAGGAGATTATTTTACATAGACGGAAGTATTTCTAAACATACTTGGCCTCTGAGCGACTATTTCTGTATATGTGATAAAAGCCTCGCTAAGCCGTGTTCAATAATTCGAACGTATTAAAGCGCAAAGATGCTTGATTGTAACCCAATTTACAATAAATCATATTCCTTTAATAACAGGCGATCTCTAACGCATTAGCTATTTACACTCCAGCAAATAGCGCATATAATGTAATCATTAATTACACGAAAAACTACTGTGTGGTGGTAAGTGTTGATGCTGTGAGCCTATGAAAAATAAACTACAAACATTATGTTTATAGAGTAGACTTAAAGAAGGAGTTTTGTAGAGGTGGATAAACGGTCAAAGGCAACACCCAGACGGGTTTTAAAGTCTATTAATGCTTATTCAATCGAGTAAGACGTCTTTGAGTTAGATATCTAAAAGAGAACAAGCCTCCCAAAGATGGTGGTAGCAATTGAATCGAAGTAATTAGAATTTCTTCTTTATTGTTGAAGCCACTATTCGAATACGTTTCAATAATCAATGATGTTCTAGTTGTTCGGTATTCCTTCTGTTTTGAAATAACAAATTGTCTTTTTTTCTTTTTCCCTCTTTCTTCTTTCTTCTACTAACTTAAAATTCTCTTCTCCGTACTTACATATCTTTATGCTTTTATTCATAAAAAACAAATAATCAAAAAAGAATTCTTTGTCTTACTCTGACTAAATGGCGCTGGACACAAAAATAACAATAATTATCTAGGTTCAAAACACATTTTTCTTCTACTTGTGTAGCTGATGGCGCCGAATTCGGACCTTTATTTAAGAGAAAAATGTGTATCAATGTGTGTCAATCTCCAATGTCGGGAGATTATCCTCCCGTTTTCAGAAGTTTTCTATGTAGCGTACTTCTCTTGATCGCGTGGCGCACACTTTGCAAAAATAAAAACAAAACTCCCAGCAAAAATACAATATGTCTGTCGACATAAATACAGTAATAGACTAATTCTTCTACCATCGGAAATAGCCAGATTTACGCTCCAATTTGACTATAGAATAGTTGACATTTAAATAATTTTTGTTCGACTGGCCGTAATCACAAAAGTGCTGCTTTCATGTGTTTCAAATTTTTATCAGAAGTACAACTTTTGTGCTCTATCGAACAACCAATTCGAAAACATTTGGAAACCTGCAGCAAAGCGGAAATCCAGCTTTCCTAGCCCCCTAAGGTGAAAAGGACAACTTTTGCGACATCCTGTATAAGACGGACATAGTCAAATGTTGACGAGTTGAAATTGTATGAAAGTTGAGAGGAACTGTGTGGAAGTATCCTGTCGTGATTAAATAAAAGATTATTGAAACTAGAAGATGACAAGACATACATTTAATCGAATTCATACTTGAAAGTTCATGAATATTTACATTCTCTACACCAGACGACTACTATATTCCTAGTGCCCTCCGACACGCCGAAAGATGCCCGTGCTTTCCTTGGGTCGGCTCTTGGTCACCGCTATGTATTACTATTCTCTAGTATAGCATTCTTGTTTTGAGTTTTTACATAAACTAGAGAGAACGCATTTATACTTTCACTTCTATCGAAAAGGATGAATCATTGGAACCATGTGAGAAAAGAGAAGAAAAAAAGCAAAATTTTATTCTTCTCGTTCGCAGACTTCGATATATCTTATTTTCAGATATCTGCATGGAGAAAAAGAGGAATTTACACTGCATGATAGAACTCTATTAAGGACCCTCACCACTCCCCTGAGAAATGGTGATTGTCTGTCAAAAAATCGGTTTTGAGATATTTTGAAGTTATACCTGAAGTGTGGCCCTAGGTTTTTAATAGCGGTTTGTCGTAGAGAGTTCAAAAGTGAAATCAGAATGCTGAAAAGTAAAAACAGAAAATATTTATCATAAAATTCCAGTCTGATTTTGTAGTTATATATACCCAATCAGTTGGCTCCTTGCGTGAACATTCTTGTACATGTTAATTGTCATGTTGAACATCAGCCAGTTGATAGTCCTCGAATTCCTAGTCGTTGCCTTAGCTCTTACTAGTACATCGAAAGTGTTATTAATTCGTGAAAATCATCGGTAAATGCATTTCACAATGGAACAACATGTACAAGAATGTTCACGCAAATCTGACTGGAATTGTATAATAAATATTTTCCATCTTTACCTTTTAGCATAATTTTCAAAACTTAGGCTGTAACTTAGGCAACTATTCACCAAGAAAACTAAGTTTCGAAAACATGAAAAAACGCCATCTTCCGACCGATTTTTGAACCATGTGCCGATGGTTAAAAATAATTTAAATAACATATTTGTAATCAGCGTCAAATTCTTTATGAAGGTTTTATGGGATGAGAATGATACAGTAAAAGTAACTCACTATGACGAATCAGAAAATGACTGTTAGAGGGACCTCTGGAGCAGTCCTGTTGATCGAATTTGTTTTGTTGACTTGATTGTACGAAAATGATTGAGTGAAGTGCATCGCGCATTGTGAATCGAAAAATGTGTATGAGAGACTTCTAGGGCATTCCTTTTTTTCAATTGAGGTTTGAGTCGTTAAATGTATACAGACATGATGGTTTCTACACAAGCAATTCATCATATCATCTTAAAGTTCATATCTACCTTTCTTTGATAGATGCCTCCAGTTTAGATTCTAAATTTAACTTTATTAACCGATAAGAGTACCCAAGCAGCAACCGATGCAGCTAAATAAAGGACTATGTGTAATAAGAGACCCAGGTTTTCAAAATTTAGGTTTTTCTGTGACTATGTGTTGAATCTCACAGCTGGGCTTCAAGAAAATATTTAAAATTCTAGCGGAAACGTAGCTTTAGGAAAAATATCAATTTCTAACTGCTTTTAGCTGAAAAAAATTAAATAATTCGCATTTCATCCAAAAATTTCGTCAATTACAGCGACCTCAAATTACAGGATAAACTGCTTTCAGAAAATATTCAAAACGATTCAAAGATTATAGAACAAGTGCAAAAAATTGGGTTTGAGTTGTTTTGCATATTTTCTTAATGTTTCATTGATTTTGGACAGGAAATATAGTGAATTATGCGTTTTTTAATTTTGTTTGAATGTCGGAAAAAAATCGAATTTTTGTGAAAACTAGTCTATCGAAAGTGCTCTCTTAAGGACCCCTTCCTCAGACATGGTGATTTTCAGTCCAAAAGTCGCTTTTAAGATACGCACTATAGCCTGAAGTGTCTACTTTCAGAATCCGTCATAGTATACTGACCGTTTCAAGAGCATCAGTGCACGGTCTAAAAAAGGAACGTCTCGTGGTGTAACCGAGTGGAGTCTATGCTCTATACCGTAAACTGATCGCTTTTATTTCGTTTTGTCAACAAGTCATTCACCTCTTTTATTTCGCTTTCACTATTGGCATAAATGGAATGCTGATTTTCGTCGAATAATTTTGGAAGTTTTTCGCTGCCTTTAGTATATAAGTCATTGAAGCTTGTCTGGAGGGAGTGGACCTGTACTAGTGATAATATCGTGCTCCTGAGACTGCTAAACCATGGTTCAAAGGAATCCAAAAAACTGAAAAAATGTAGAAAATAATATTTTTCAGTTCATAATCAAAAATAATGAAGTTTGAGAACGACCTGAAAACGGTCGTAAAACGCCGCCGTTAAAGATACCATTTTCGACTACCTGGGAATATATAGTAATCCTTGTGAATGTAACAATATTTATCTGAGAGACGGTTCTTCGTTTCGTAGCAGCATAAGTAGCTATATTTGTAAAGTTAAACAACGAAATGTTAACGGGTTGAGGTTAGTACAGGATATAGATAGTAGTCAAGCGTGTTGCATTAACTGCGACGATAGTAAGGTTATTGATAAAGAAAATAACTGAAATAGAAGTAGAAAGTTACAAATTATTTATACAATTGTCAATAACTTCACGAGGAAACATAAACTGTTCAATCGCTTTTTCCACCAAATCTAGTGTATTATAGGTTATCAAAAATCATTGGGTTTTGTGCAACTCTTCAAATCACAACTTAAAATCACATCACATGCTTTTGAAGTGCTGAAAAAGGAGCTAAAAGGACGGGGGCTTATAACGACGAAGAACCGTCTTTCAGATAAATATCGTTACATTCACAAGGATTACTATATATTCCCAGGT
>CAJNOQ010008525.1:0-11121 GCA_905250885.1 Didymodactylos carnosus | reverse complement strand
AAAATTTCAATTGTCTTCTTCCTCTCTTGCTTGCGCACCTTTGTTGGAAAGGCGGGGCTGTCAATTTTTGACATATTTTTGTAACCTGGTTCTTCAGCACGCCATCTGCTCTAAAAATTGCCTTTTACAGACCACGTGAAAGAGCATATTCAAAAGTACAAAGCGACCTGTGTTCTCACTTTTGCTACCCTTTTTTATGGAAATAATAGTAAAAAACAAAAAGTTCAAGTCGAAAAAAATATCAAATTTAGAAAGTTTTCATTTTTCTCGTCTTTCGTATACTTTTAGTACGTAGTTTTCTTGATAGAAGTTCTGAAATTAAAGTTTAAGTATGGTTTTGTAGAGTATTTTGTGGCGCATCTTTTAAAAGAGTACTAATCTTAGGATCCTAAAGAAACACGAGAAAAATAGAAAATACGTAGAGTGACATTTATCCTGCCTGAAAATGATTGGAAATGTTTCCCTTTTCACTTCCCAACAATTCCCACTTTCAAAAATTCCTTCTAGTGTCTTTCAGACAAACCTTACTTTTCGTTTTTCACCACCCGTTCAACAAAAACCGTTTATCTTTTTCCCTCAAATTTCTCGTCCGATTTCAAAGGTTTAAGCAAAGCTCATGCATAGTAACATAGATAATTTTCTGGGCTTCAAAATAAGCCATAAACGAGGTTTTCAAAAATATGTAGAAATGGTGTTTTCCACCAATAGGAATGAACGTAGAGGTCGCTCATACTCATTTTCTGATTCTCCGTAGTCGACCAGCCACTTCATATCATTTTCATCCATTCAAATGGAAATGATGTTTTCCACCAATAGGGATGACCGTAGAGGTCGCGCATGCTCATTTTCCGATTATCCATAGTCGACTAGCCACTCCATATCATTTTCATCCAATCATATAGAAATGCTGTTTTCGACCAACAGGAATCACCGCAGAGGTCGCTCATACTCATATTCCGATTATCCATAGTCGACTAGCCACTCCATATCATTTTCATCCATTCATCTGCAAATGATGTTTTCCACCAATAGGAATGACCGTAAAGGTCGCGCATGCTCATTTTTCGATTCTCCATAGTCGACTAGCCACTCCATATCATTTTCATCCATTAATGCGGAAATGATGTTTTCGACCAACAGGAATGACCGTAGAGGTCGCTCATAGTCATTTTCTGATTCCCCCTAGTGAACTACCTACTCCATATCATCTTGATCCACTCATGTAGAAATGATGTTTTCGACCGATAGGGATGACCGTAGAGGTAGCGCATGCTCATTTTCCGATTATTCATAGTCGAGCAGCCACTCCATATCATTTTCATCCACTCATGTAGAAATGATGTTTTCGACCAACAGGAATCACCGTAGAGGTCGCGCATGCTCATTTTCTGATTCCCCATAGTGAACTACCTACTCCATATTATTTTCATCCATTCATCTGCAAATGATGTTTTCGACCAATAGGAATCACCGTAGAGGTCGCGCATGCTCATTTTCCGATTATTCATAGTCGGCTAGCCACTCCATATCATTTTCATCCATTAATGCGGAAATGATGTTTTGGACCAATAGGAATGAACGTAGAGGTCGCTCATGCTCATTTTCCGATTATTCATAGTCGACTAGCCACTTCATATTATTTTCGTCCATTCATCTGCAAATGATGTTTTCCACCAATAGGAATCACCGTAGAGGTCGCTCATACTCATTTTCTGATTCTCCATAGTGAACTACCTACTCCATATCATTATCAGCCAATCAACTTTTGCTGTACTAGTTTGTCCGTCGCTAGTATCTAGTCTGCGGACATACAAACGTACAAACATACAAACATACATACAGGCATTTTAACTCGATAAGACCCTTTCCTTTACAGTCAAGGGAATATATAAATATCGGGCGTAATCAAATTTAGAGTCTTATTGAATTGTTTAACAACCGTGTGATTTACGTCCTTACGTACCGCTAAGGCTACGCCTCCAAACTCGTTCGTTCCCTGTTGAAAATATACTGTATAGCTCGATTTAAGGTCCGATGCTAAGCTATAACTTGTTTCATCATGAGTCCGAATACCGTTTAAAGCAAATACAGTCGGGTTTTTGGTGTTAACATAGTGTAGAACATCACAAAAATGTAGCATGAGGCTTCCAACATTGAATAACATTATTCCAAAATGACTGTTAACAGCTGTTCGAACAGTTATATTATGTTTATGCCAGTCACTGAGAAGAGCGTTTAGTGTAGCGGTACTGGACTGGTATTTAGTCGCCTAAATCCATTTTTTCTTTAGCAATATTCGCATCTATTACTTGTTGAATAGGATTCTGTTGATCCTGATGTTGGTGTTGATAGAGATAATCCAACTGGCGAAGTTGTTCTAATGCCAACTGCTCGTCGTCGACATTAATATTTGCTTGTTTCAATTTCTGGCAAATCGATGATATTAATCCCGTCAAAACTGTCATTTGTGGTAATACATTTGTTTCTGATTGTTGTTCAATAGCGGAACATCGATTTGTAGTAATTTCATATCTCATTTCTAATTGAGTGAGTTTATCTAATACGACTTGTTGCGAGGTTTGAATTGCTTTTCAATAGAATTTATGATCATATCGCTTTGAAAATCCGAATTTTTCGCTGATGATTTTGCATGTGTCACTGTCATATTTCTCATCGGAGCTATTGATGTTATTGTGGATGAGAATAGATTAGCGGGCGATGTGAACCCGCTGAAAATTTAGTGGAATTACTGATGGTGCCGTTGTTGTTTTGGACTTTTCCTCTTTCATTTTTCGGATTAGACTTTGTCGGTAATTGATTTTGTATGGGCATTTCGCTGATCCGGCCATATGATTTGCTTTACAATTTGAACAACAAACTGCTTTTGCACATTGAGGATTATAGTCGTGCTCCTCACCACATTTAAAACATTTATTTTTGTTTTTGCATTCGGTTGATCGATGGCCAAATTCTTGGCACTTAAAACATTTGATGAGTGTAGTAGAGGTTGAGCTGGCACGATAACGAATAGAACCGAAATAAATATGATGATCCTGTAGAATTTTTTGTACTTGTTCATAGGAACGAAAATCAGCTCGTATTCGTTCGGATGACCACATGTTTTATCGAATATTCGTTGAACATACACGACGGAATGATAACTTTCATCAATACTTTGTTGAATTTCATCAATATTCCATTGTTTGGCTACATCATGAATTATGATCGAATAAAATGTTGGTACCCGTTTTGGCACTTCAATTTCGAAGTTCTTTTCACATAACATTTTCGGCCATTTTTCATTACTATGTAGTTCTTCGAATGTATATGTGTCATTAGCGAATATTAATAGAACATTCGATGTTAGGGTAAAACTTGAGTAACGTGCAAATGATAAATTTAATTTCGAATTAAACTTTACAAGTTCATTCAGCACTTTTATTTCGCTCGGTTTTTACTGATTGTCGAATCGTATTTTGAATGGTGGAAACCTGAAACTTACAGCATTTTTTGTTTTATTTTGTTGACTATGATGTGCTGATGGTTTGTACGAAAATGATTGATCCGTTGGATGTTGATTGTGCGATGAATGACAGAACGATCTGTACAACTTTTGTGGATTTTGTAATGAGTTACTATTATGAAAGTACGAATGCACCGTGGTAGCTGGCTGCACTTTGTTCATTTTCTCATTAGAAGTCGTTGTTGTGGCATTGAACTTTTTTCGTTGTCTTTGTTGCACTCGATATCCATCATTATTATTAACTTCAGGTGTTGACGAAAAATCAATTTTTGATGGATGAAAAGCTTGTAATAGATATTCTTCACTTGCAATTCTCTTCATACCTTGAACCATTACATCATTCTGCATTTCTTAGTTAGTCAACAAACCAACAGAAACTGTTACTAGGCTCGTTTCTGACTACTAATAGCAGAAATAGAGAGTGATACGAGAACAAGTGCCTTGGTGGAAAATAATGACATGGAGATAAGTCCAAAAAACCGATAAAACGTGATAGCCTACTAGAGATGGACGGGGCGACCAAAAGTCACGCCGCGACTGCCCCGTCCCGCCCCGGCCAAAATATGTTTTCAATGGCCATTTATTCATACAGTTTCTAGTACTTTTCATGATTACTATTACTTAGCGCAATTCAAAAGTAGTGGAGGCCGCATCTCAATTTCGTATAGAAGGTTTGCGGAAACTTTCTCTCTATATAGTCTGATAGAGAAAAGAATGCTCCCTTTTTCTAAGCTATTTGATCATACTTTAACTAATATCAGAATAATAAAATTTCGATAAAATCTGTTTTTCTATCATATGACACGGTAGCACGATTATACTAGCGTCTATTTAGTGAGTATTTTTTGAATAACTATTGATAGAACCAAAATAGTGAGCTGCAGTTTTCATCGTTCGAAAGAGGAGCTGAAGATACATCGAGTCCTATATTAATACATTTCCCTAGTATGTTGTTTGAAGTTTATGTAATCAAAATTCAAAGTGTGGAAAAATGGTATCTTGTCAAAAAAAACACCAAAACAAAATAATATCCACTACTTAGTATAACCATATTACCGGCCTATATGGTGGAAAAACAGGTCTTATCGAAATTTTATTATTATAATATTAGTTGAAACATGATCAAACAGCATAGAAAAATAGAGTATTCTTTTACCTATTAGACTATATGTAGAGAAAGTTTCCTCAAACCTTCTATACGAAATATAGATGCGGTCGCCACTACTTTTGGATTGCCCCAAGTAGTATCATTCAGAAGATTTATTCGGATTTTTTCATGTTATTCTGTCAAATGACAACTGAAAATCATCTACACAATATTTCATATGTATTTTTCTTACTTAACAACTGGCAAAGTTATTTTCGTGTGGTCAACTGAAATACTTAACAGTAGTATTTACTTACATTGTTGGAATGGAAAAAAATTTCGAGTAGAGTTTTACTACCAACCAAAAAATTAGCCCATTTGAATGAACGAAAGTGGAGATATTTAAATTTCTTATCGGCGTGTTATTATTTATAGGCTACCCTATATACAAAGATAAAATTTCGATATCTAAAAACAAACATTTAAGAAAAAAATGTTAAAAAAATTCAATATTGTTAAGAGGCGGGGAAACCGCGAGATATTGCAACGCACCGTCACCGCCCCGTCCATCTCTGTAACCTACTACGTGGATGATACCCAACATTCTCATTCATGTCTGTGAGTACGCTAAAGCTAGTCGATCGATGCATTTTGGTGTGTCTAGTGGAATGAATGTCATATTGATACGAATTGAAACTCGTTATAACCTATGTGGATATTTTTTGTATCAAAACGCGTCTGAACCGCGTTTCATTTGCGTCTAAATCCCAGCAATTGAATGCTTTAAATGCGTCTCCAGTGAAACATTTTCTGCGTCTAGACACGGTTCGAAATGAAATCGCGTTTGACTTGATATTTGAAATTTTCGAAAAAATATTATAATTCGTCTCAGGTTTGATCTGAGTCACCATTGATATCCTCTAACCATGGTCTTTATCTCACTATAGGTGAACGGAATGTTGAAATGTTGATATATCTGAAATGATAGAAATGAGATTAGAATAAACAAACTAGCGATTAAGAAGGTGTGTAGTCACATGTGACCACAATAGTTGTTGAATGAAACAGAAAGTATATATGGATCTTGAATTCATAAGTATACTAAACTATGGTAATACTAAACCACCATACTAAACTATGGTAAGGAAGTAAGAAATTCTGAAACATCGGTAGTATTTAAAATTGGAAAGAATACAGTTTTATGAAAAAATATCAACGAAATTTTTTTCATATGAAAAAGTTCGCAGAAATAAAAACGGTTTTTAAATATTCACACAGTTTATTTTATGTAAATTTTTTTCTTGTATGCATGTATTATATATAAACATATATAATTTATATTATGTCAATGTTTTTCGTATAAGTATATATATATATATATATATATTAAAATATTTTTTATATAGAAAGTATTCTATTGAGACATATATCTGTAAGTTAAATAAGGCGCGCGTAACTCAAACTTATCACGGGTTCTCGTTTTTGGCCAAAATACGCATACTCTGATAGAAAAAATTGTGCTGATTCCGAATATCTCCTTTTTAGTTTGAAAAAGTTAAACTTTCATGGAGAAAAACTCAAAATACTGAGGTCGGGCCGAAAACCTCAAAATCCGCTCATTTTCTGAAAACGTGCTCCTGTTTTCTTGCACTGCGACCAAAAACTTTTTTGAAGATATTTTCGGATTCTACGCCAAAAACTGATTCTAGAAAACGCTTTCTCAAGGTTTTTCGGCTAGATATGAAAATGTGCCCTGCGGTTTTTCAAGCGCGCCTCAAGGATTGAGCTCGCCATCTCAAAAATCCGATTTTAGAATATTTCGGACCGCTAAGACCGAATGTCCCTTCCAAGGGACATTTTCTATATGATGCCATAGTGGACCAATTTATAGGTTTGAAGATCGATGAATGACTTCGCCCAATAACCCTCTGACAAATCTCACGTAATCCAACAAAAAAACAAGATTTCACCCTTTATTGACAAACCTGAAGAGAAAAAAAGCCATCTAAAGCGTGACACACTGTTAAATCTATCATTGCTCCATCCCTCAGCTACCCAAGAGTAATCTTTTTATCTTTTCCTGATCTTTCAGGTCTTCTCACTCCCAGAAAACGTTCAGCGGTCTATACAAACCTCTGTTAAGTGTTTTGTTGAGCTAATTGCAATGTCCCTTGGAAGGGACATTCGGCTCTTAAGGGTTAAAGAAAAAACAATTGCTTGATTCAAGTGAACTAATTACAAAGCAGTCGATTTTTTTGCAGTAGTCAGTAATTTAATGTTACAGAGAAATGGAAAATGTCTATTTAAAAAGCCGAATACTACTAATAAATTCTACTCAAAGTTCTCTATATTTTGTTGAACACGAACTGAACAAAATAACCAAGCAGAGAGAAAGAAAAGGTCACAGGACTTAACACTCGTAACAACCAAAAACAAGAACGAAAAACCAAAGACAAAAAAAATATGATTATAAAAAATAAACAAAATCAAGAAAACTTGACAAATCCAAAAACAGATATAAGAAAAAACAAAAAATAAAAAAGTCCTGAAATCCACCGGAAAAAGCAATATATAAGGTCACATAAACGTTGCTTATTTTTAATTATGTTGCAGACAGACACACAGACAAAATGAATTACTTCTGTTCCTATCAACTCTAGGCAGCAGTTCAGAAAATATGACTATACCAAATAGATACTACTTTACAATCTTAGAACACGAATTGTCAATTTTACAAAATCGAAGAGTGTCGTGCTCATATCCTCTTGTTGGTGTTTTTTTTTAAATCCACTTTAATGAATTTAGAAAACGAACTTGAGAAAATTTTTTGTTTGTGCCGTCCGATTGCAAAACACGCTCGGAATTTATCCTTAAAATGTCAACTTTCTAAACGATGCGAGAGAAAAATCGATAGTCTGAAGTAATATGCAATGGAATCAATTATTTCTTTATCCATTCAAAAAAAAAACAAAAGCAGAACAACTTGAAACATAAAATCATAATGTTCCTGTGTGTTCTTTTGTTAAAAATAAATTATCGTATCATCAAATAAACTTGATATCGAATCAATCGATAGATCATTTCGATAAATTCCATTAGTGAAAGAAAACTAAGACCGAGCCATAGTCCAGTTTGACCTCCGATGTTCGAAAAAACATCAATGGGACTGATTGCTGCTGATTGAGTGTTAATCTCGACAATAGTTGTTTCAGTAAGAACATTCACAACAAGATAATTCTGCTTAATATCTTGACGCCATGTAGTTGACCAATTCGCCGGTAATGGAACTGAGGAGTCTTCAACAAATGCTTTAATATCAGCCATCATCCAGTCGAGAGGTCCTTCTGAAGATGATACTTGAACAATAAAACTTGTTAATGAACATTCTTCTGAGCAATCAGAACAATACTTATCTAAGAGTGACGGAGTCTGTGTGAGAGATTCAGCAGCATCCAAGTAACATCTATCAGTTGTTCTACAAAGTGGAGCACGAATAATCCTGTTCGTTCCCGGCAATCTAATGGAACGATAATTCCAATAGAACGGAAAGATGCAGCCACATTTTTCATAACTAAAACAATTGTATTTTTCATAGTAATATTTATATCAGTTGACTTAGAAATCATATACACTTACTAATATACTTGTCGACAAAGTCCAGTACAGATCATGCGTGAATAGCCATAGTCAGCATCATTATAATTTTCAAACATATCCATCATGACGGATGAAGGTTGATTTGCGCAAGTTGAATATGGAGAAGACAAAAAATTTGATTTCTTTTTCCTATAGTTTAATCGATGTCTTTTTCCTGGTGCTAACTCAATACCAGACGTTTCAATCATCGGTAATTGTGTATTATCATGAATAATAACTACTACACCAGCGGCTAAACAAGACCGAAAAAGAGCCATCATTTAATCAATTTCTTTTTTGCTACTTACAATCTGTCGTATAAGGTATATATTGATGACTGTGTACATAAAGAACTAAACTAAGTACACCATATTGACCATATTGATTAGTATAACGTACATTGTCATCCGTACTATTTTTTAATTTTGCATTGAATGTATAGCATCGACCATAGTTTGGAGACGTAAACGAAATGAAATCTTCTTCTAAGCATGGTTTATAATTAAATGAACATTCCATTAACATAGAAGAAAGTGAGAAACCAAATGGTATCAAAGATTCATTTCTATTAATTGTATCAATTAAGAAATTCCAAATTAAACTGGCTTGATATGGAACAAATGTTGTTGTATCATTTATATTGGTTAAGTTCAATGTATTTGTATAATTTAGAAAAGGTTTTATAAATTGATCAAAACGTAATGGTGATAAATTACAAAAACTAAATGCTGGAAAATATTGTTGTTTATCATCATTATAACTTAAATCCATATTAGTTGGATATTGAAAATAGGCAATAATTGCTTCAACAATAAAATAGATCATTATTCCCATTAAACAAATAAATGAAATCGACCAAAAAATACGATTATGTTTACTTTCAGCACGAGCTATACCGGGTAAAGCATGAGTGGATGTATTTAAACAGAATTCACGAATAATTGAGCGACGACGATTATGTGATTGTGTTTCTTGATTCATTATTCAATTCAAATAAATGGATTATTGGTTTTTTTTCGATGAATGAATAACTAGTTTTCACTTGAGATCTTTTTTTGTATTATAATAAACAATCAATTGATATTTGGAAAATAACGATAACAAATCTGAACGATCAATAACAAAGTATAATGGAAGAACTATTAGCATTATCCCAGCGGAATTACAATATGAAACACGATATACCTGCTCTAATCATAATTGAGAAACTTGATTTTCTTTATCAGTGTTCAAGTATAAAATGAAAACAAATTAAATAAATAAATTTCTTCGTCGATTCACCTCACGAACACGAGACTGACTCAGTGAAAAATTCGAGTGTAACATCTGCAGATTATAACACATATTAGGAAAAACGTGTTGACTCTGTTTATTTCGTAGTAAGTTATTGACCGTTTGATTTCATTTCAGAACGAAAGCTACTAATATAAAAAGTCATCTGATCGATAATATAGGAAACAATGGCTGTGCGCACAATTCAAAATCGCTGTATTGACAGAATATTCAATCTTACTTAATCAATAACGGTCTGATTGCGTTGTGATTCTATACTAATCACTCGATGACAAACAACATGAAAAATAGCCTAGTCGTCCAGGAGAATGATTAAAGATAGAGTATTTATGAAATCGTTTGGAAGTAGCTATGGAGACACAAAAGACGTCATATGTCGCTCAAACACGATGGTCTGACATTCTTCTCATTGAATTTTCTTCCTTATGCGGGTACATTAATACTATCAGAGCGAAGCGATTCGATAGAAGAAGAAGACTAGGTGAATAATTGCAGTAATATTTATTTTTCTTTCCTTCTTTTCCCCTTTGAGACTTGCGTCTTGAAGATAAACGCTTCTCTCATCTATTGATAACAATTGAAAGAAGCCTATTTTCCTTCCGATTTGAAAGTATTAAGCTTGAGGGCCAGATCAATGTAAAAATACGTCATTTCTAATCGACAAACTATTTGCAATGAAATAATGATCTATCAAAATATTTTCGGAAAACCTCATTCTAATACAGTATGCGATGTTTCATTATCCTTATAGTTTCTTTCACTTGGTAGGAATGGAATAGCTCACCATTAAATCGTAGCAAATGATGATGTAAATACTAGCAACACTGCCGAAGAAAAATAAACAAGGATAGAACAGCTTTTTGTATTTCAATAGAGTCGATGAGAGAAAAAGGGCAAACATTCCAATGAGTACTTCAAAAGTAAGATAGGTATTATTTTTCATTGTAATTTATAGGTTAAATGTTTACCATACGTCAGAGCAAATCGACTAGGACAGAGGATTCAATTTATGTAATGAGACGTGGCTCCATTCCAAGATTCTGGAATTCTCATCCGAGCAATGAATTTTTGGAATTTTCAAAACAGCATAAGATAAATATTTTCTTCTATTCGCAGGAAAAACCATCTTTAGACTTTATAGAATTTTGGAAGTTACGGAATATTGGAATTTTCAGAATTGTAAGCTAATCAGAAGTTTCGCATTACTAGAAACTCAGATTTCGTTCTACGTAATAGTCATCCGGTGTACACATGCAGATCGCAAAATAGACTGCATAGCCGTACAGGTCTTAGGAAGCATCAGTAAAGGGTGTTTGGTGCTAGAATATCGTAAACTCCTACTTCCAGGAAATTCATTTTAATATGTAAAAGATATTGAACACTCAGCGATAGAGCTACTCGTCATTTACTTTTATGACACAACGAAAAAGAAAGACAAAATAAATACATATTATTTAAGGCGCGCGTAACTCAAACTTATCACGGGTTCTCGTTTTTGGCCAAAATACGCATACTCTGATAGAAAAAATTGTGCTGATTCCGAATATCTCCTTTTTAGTTTGAAAAAGTTAAACTTTCATGG
>CAJNOQ010008524.1:0-11122 GCA_905250885.1 Didymodactylos carnosus | reverse complement strand
TATAAACAAGAATGATTAACATACCTTTTCACACCTTGCAGGTGGAGCTAGAACTTCATTTTCTTTATATAATAACTTAACAGAGAAAAATAACAAAAACAGTAGGAAACCCAACCAAGATAAAACAAATCAATCACGATGAATAAAAGCCCTCTTAAGATGTTTGCTAAATGGAATAGTAAAATGTATACCGCATTAGTCCCAGTACGTATCATTTCAAGGATAGGCAAATCGCCTGACAAAAATATCATGTTTTAAACAAACACATTATACATTTTAACAAATATTGTTTTCATGTTAAGAAAATATATGTTATGTATAAATAATAATCTTTTTCATTAGTGAACAGAACTACTACAAGCACAGTTGATTCAAGATTCAAACCATCATTATTGTTTTCTACTTGGTGAAAAGGTATGTCTTAAAACACGGTTTAGTTATAGAATAAGTTTTTATCATATGGTCTCAGTCGTCGTCGGAGAAGTCCAATCGCAAGTCCTGGAAGAAATTCGAGTTGGTTTACTATCCGAAGCTATTAAGAAAATGCCGGGATAAAAACTGACACTTTTGGATTAAAAATAAGTTGAACTAGAGGTGGACTTTTTAGGACAGAGGAAGTCGTAGAAAATGATCAGATATTACTTAGTGCGATAACACCCCACGCTAATAGATTGTGCTTAACCATGCTGTACTAGTGGAAGGAAACTCTGTTGACATGTCTTTTTTCGCGAGAAAAGAGAATATATTTATATATAACATACTGATATTTGTATCATAGCCATAAGCCTAAACTAAGATTTCAGGAAACTTCCCTACAAAACAATTTTTTGTCGGCATAGGTTGTGCACGAGTACCGAATACATTTCCTGTTGAGCATCGATGCGTACGAATGCGAGATTCTGGCACCAGTGCGCACCGATGCCATAAAAAAAGTTTCATTTCGTACGGATGCAATCGACGCCAAGTTTCGTTTTCAATCACCATTTTATTTTGTTATTGTTCCCGTATATAAACACCATAGTATACTTACAATATTTTGAATATCTTTGCGGCCCACATCTTTTACTTCTCATAAGAGAAGAGCCGAGGCAATACCGTATGCTTATCGTATAAGCGCTGGCGCGCATCGTCGATGCCGATCCTTTTTTTTGCAATGCCGCATCGAATTTTTTTTATGATGTGGTATTGAAAAAAAGAAGCACCTGCATTGAATTTTAGCAATGCGGCATCATTTCTGAACTGAAAAATCGTTGGCATCGCCGGCTTCGGTGCGCACCGATGCGCATCGGCGACCATTTTGATGCCAATCATTTTTCTTGCGATGTCGCATCGAATTTTTTTTCGTAGGATTATCTCTAAGTTACAAAGAACAGAAAGGGCGAAACGTTATAAAGTACAGGAAAAAGATAAAATGACGTTTTCAGATTTTCTGCCATTCTGGCCCAAGCATTATAAAACGTAAATGTTCTGCTCGATCATGGAAGAGAAGTTTTGAAAATGAGCGATTTAAGTTCCCAAATGCAGTAGATGAGGATGAACATAGCATAGCATTACTTATGAATCAATACTCTAAAAATAGGAGAATGTTCGAACCTTTTAAATTTTGATTCAAAACCGGCCATAAAAGGTTTTTCTCAAATGCGAAGAAAACGTTTTCGTCTCAACCTTCAAAAGCAAGAGAAAATATTATCATGTAAGGTCATCACTTGTCCTCTACTTGAACAACGACTTTTATTTTAGATTCATTATCATCATTTACAAATACTATGAAAGTCTTATTTCTGGTACTTATACTATTTACATGTGTTCCTGAATTTTGTCATGCATTTTCAATTCAACAAGGAATTGATTTTGTTCTATCATTAGCACAAAATAAACCGGTTCAACAAGCATTCGATCTGATTCTATCACTGACACAAAATAAACTAAGTTTGTTAGAAAATTCGAAATTTGTACAACAACTATTTGATAAATTTAAATCCGAATATCAACGTACGTATCTGAATAAACAAGAGCAGCAACAACGGTTAGAACAATTCAAAGAAACCCTAAAAAGTCTCATATTGGCAAAAGTGCAAGATTTAACATTCCAGTTAAAATTGAATGAGTTTTCTGATTGGACAATAGATGAATTACAAACACTACGTGGTTATGTGCCACACAATGACAGTGATCGAGACGCGCCTATAGATAAACCACAACCGATACTAGTTGACCATCGTCGTCGTTCGTCACTATCTCGTCGTCGTTTATCACTATCTCGTCGTGCGTCTTCATTGCCCGCTAGTTTTGATTGGACCGGGAGGGTATTGACAAGCAATAGTGCTGTTACTGTTACACGTCCTATTAAAAACCAGGGTCAATGTGGTTCATGCTATGCATTTGCAACAGTTGCTGTCCTTGAGACCGTATTTACATTGCAATATCCCGCCTCGTATGATTTGAGTGAACAACAAATTGTGGATTGTTCTAAAGCGTATGGTAATTATGGTTGTGGTGGTGGTTTTTTTGAAAAGTCATTTGATTACTTGAAAGCTAACGCATGGAAT
Source organism: Didymodactylos carnosus (assembly GCA_905250885.1). NCBI lineage: Eukaryota > Metazoa > Rotifera > Eurotatoria > Philodinida > Philodinidae > Didymodactylos > Didymodactylos carnosus. Next base: position 8,573 of record CAJNOQ010008524.1, on the reverse strand, counting down.
CTGGATTCTAGTTCATCTTATCCTTATACTGCGAATGATTACTCATCATGTAAAGCAAAAAATTCAGGTGTACGTTTTGCAAAATTAGCTTATGGTATTATTACATTTGGGGATGAAGCAGCCATGAAATCTTATTTGTACAATTACGGACCATTGTGGATTAGTTTCGATGCGAGTAATCCATACTTCAATAGTTATGCGTCTAGTGTTTATTCTGTTTCAAATTGTGGTACATTAGAATCACAAACGAATCATGCCATGGTGATTGTTGGCTATGGTACAGATTCTTCAACCGGCTTAGATTATTGGAAAGTCAAAAATTCGTGGGGAAAGAGCTGGGGTGAACAAGGTTTCATTCGTGTTCGACGTGGAGTTAATATGTGCGGTATCGCAGCACGAGCATACTATATTGGACTTGCTACATCTTGAAAAATAACATATCGATATAAGAAACAGTATCGAGTGTAGACTTTTGTTCTAAAGACATTATACTTCTGTGAGTAAAACACTAATTTCTCTTCTTTCTTTGAATTTGTATTTGTTTTACAAAACGAAATAAATAAAACTTTTAACTTTATCATCTAAAGAAGTGACTCGCCTTTTGCCAGAAAGCACGTTTCAGAAGACAATTAATTTTATTTTAATATAATATCATTCCATTGTGGGTTATCGATTTTTAAATGTGTTATCTTTTTCAAGCTCTTCTGCATAATGTAGCAATTTTCTCTAATACATTTGGTATTATGGATTCGCCTCATACCTATTAGGAAAAGAAATTTATGATTCAAATATTTACCAAAAAGAAATTAATTTACCCGTAAAACAGTTACAGCATTGACTAAATATGTGACTTCAATGTCGGTAAAATGTGTTGAACGTCCGACACTAAGGTGACTAAGCTTATGATGAGTAATGAAGCTGTAAAAAGGGTATATTCTGTTTTTAAAGAGAAAAATCCCCACATTATTTGTTGATAATAATTTCATAAAGGAAAAGATTAATTGTATGAGTTCAACAATCATCATTTTAAAACTTTTATTTAAAACAGGAGCTTTCGATTATAACTGTAATCATCGTCAGCTACATTTAAACGAAAAACACTCACAGTATATATGTTCATTTTACTATTCTTTTCTGTTCTCTTCTCTTCTGTGAATGTAGTAGATATTTCTAAGAATATTCTTTTTCATTCTCTTAGAGAAAATAGTGAAAAATTCTACGAAATATGCACACTATATATATGTACGTTAGAGTGAGACAGAGTAGTGTGCATATTTCGTAGAATTTTTCACTATTTTCTCTAAGAGAATGAAAAAGAATATTCTTAGAAATATCTACTACATTCACAAAAGTTATCATTCCTAGTCCGACGAAATTTCCCTGTAGCTAAATGGTGTAAAGGCTGAGGCACAAAACGAGTATAAATTGCCAGACAGGAAGAAATAAAACTTCATCTTTTTCGTTGTACGCATGCGTGTGAATATCTTTTAAGAGGGAAACCCCGCACTCCACTACTCCGAACCATCCGCGGAGTAGTGAAGTGCGGGGTTTCGCCGAACTTAAAGCAACCTTTTCCGATTTTAGTTCCTTTGTTTGGTTTAAATGTTGTTGTTTTTTGTGACCATCATATAATTTTAATATGTTCTGGTCTCGGTTCTGTTTTGATATTCAATTACAAGGGAAGCAATATCCTGTAATATCTCACTATTGTTTAGGAGAGCATTTAGGGTGATTTGTTTTTTATTCCTCAATTTTTGTAAAATTTGCCGACGTTTCTCAGTCAATACTGTCATTGTAGTAATATGTGGTTTCTCGTCGACAATGGATGGTTACATAGTTTACATTTTGTTGATTTTACCTCATGCCGAATGTATTTTCTCGTCTCTATGCCAAATGTGTTCGATCTTAATTGATATAGTATTTTTTGTTCTTGCCTGTTTAGAGTCATTATTATTCTCGGTGTGTCTAAATTTGGATTGCTAACAAGATAAGATTTCATTTTTGCAGTTGATGTGAACTCATTTTTCCATAATTCCTTTGTATGATCGTATATCAAATTTGATGCTTCATCAAATGTATATGGACATACTGCTGTTATTGAAGTTGTTATTGTGGTATTAGCGATAATCGATCGTGCTGATTCATCTGCTATGTCATTTCCCACGCTTCCACAATGCCCGGGAATCCAATGAATATTATTGTTGTTGTAGCTCATTGATTAGTTGTTTAATCCGTGAAATAGTATTATTATTAGTTCGAGATGATCGAATGCTTCTTATCGCTCCTTGATTGTCACAGAATATTGTAATGCTATTATTAGATGATAATGAGCTTTTCACATATTCGATAGCCATCAATAGAGCTCATATTTCCACAAAATATGACGAGTGATATTTTCCCAATAATTGCGTGCGAATTACACTCAGATTTGGAATATAAAATGCAGCTGAAGACAGATCATTAATTTTTGAGCCATCTGAGTAGATTAAAATGTGATTATCGCCGGATTCAGATTGCTCAATTAGTATTCGTTCATTTTCTAATGCACCAGATAGATCACTTTTTATTTCACTAACAATTGACGGTGGAGATGGTTGAAATCTCGAAATTAGTTCTAAATTATTCATACACATCTTTAATTTCTCATCGACAATCATACTTGATTCGATTTCATTGTTCATTATTGTCAATGGACATGATTTTGATTTCACAATGATTTTTCATAATGGATTAAAAAGACCTTTTGATCTAACCGACGCTGCTTTTTTCAATCTTTTCATTTTTAGATGTAATCTCAACGGTAATATTCTACATTCAGCCTCGATGACTTGTGGTGAGATTTCAAATGAATCGATAGCATAGGACAAATATTGTTTCTGAATTTTTTCGATTCTTTTTAGTGATGATTTTGCTAATGTAGCTGACGATACAGGCGCACCGTAATCGATCTTTGAAATTAATCGAGTTTTGTATAAATCAATTAATGTTTTCACATCTTGTAGCTTATTTTGACTAATCCATCGCTTTATTTTGCCAAATTCTCTAGCTATTGATATACTAATTTGCTCAAGATGTTTGTCCCGCTTAAACTTTTTGTCAAATATCACCCCTAAATAGTTAATGGGATCCGATGGTAGTATTCGGCTGCCTTTATAGATTAAATGAGAATTCTGACGTTGTCTTTTTCGATTAAAATAGATTAGATGTGTTTTATCAATTTGGATCTCCAATTTTATTTCTCTTAATGAATTTTCGATTTTACTGATGAATGATCTTAATCTCATTACATTATATCGACTTTTTTTTCCCGACACAGTAACTGTCAGGTCATCAGCATAACCAAATAGTATAGTGTTATTCGACGAAGTTCTAAAAATTGATCTAATGTAAATATTAAATAGGACTGGCGATAATGAGCTTCCTTGTGGAATTCCGTAACTAGATAGTTTAACTTTTGATGTAATGTCATTTTCAATAGAAATATAAGCTTGTCGTGGCCCGCAAAATGATCTAATAAAACTGACGAAAGCCGACGATATACCCGAATCTTTTAGTTTAGTAAATAACAGATTTGGATCGATACTGTTAAATGCTTTGCCAACATCGAGGAATGCTGCTGATATAACTTGGTTTTTGTCAACACCTTTTGCTATTTGATGAGCCAAAAACAGCTGAGCATCCTCTGTGCCTAATCCTTTTCTAAATCCAAACTGATTGTCATGAAAAATGTTCAAATTCTCACATTCTGCAATTAATTTGTGGCTTATGATTTTTTCTAAAATTCTTACAAATGAAGATATTAAACTAATTGAGCGGAAGTATTTGGCTACGTATGAAAAATTTCGTCTTTTCTTTTTGAATGCTAACATCTTTATAACTCTCCATGTCTATGGATAATACGCTGTTGTTACTACGGCATTAAAGAATTTCAAGAGGATAGAATGAAATAAATCACCCGCTTGTTGTATCATTATTATGTGTATTCCTAAGAAATCAGCCGCTTTTTTAAGTGACATTTGTTTTAGAATATTATTCATTTCTATACTAGGGATGAATTCATCTATTTTTACATTGGTATTTAAATCTTGGCCACTATTGTTATCCGTGCAAAATTCATCTATAAATTCCTGAACTATCTCATGTTTTTCTACAAGCTGTTTGTTATTTTCATCAATTAAATCAGGGATTGGTTGTTGAGGTTTTCTCGACATTTTTGTCTGTATTGTTCGTAGTTTCATTGATTTACTAATTTTAGACCAATAACCTGATTTTGCTGTTTCAATATCAGTTTCAAACCGTTTTCGTTCTTCTAAATATCTGTTGTAATTCTGTGGTGATCGATTTTCCTTCTACCATCTTTTAAATTTTCTCACTAATTTTCGTTTTATTGTCAATTCTGGGGTCTATCAATATTTACTGTTTTTATTCACAATTACTTTTGGAATTGTAACATGAGCTGCATTCAGTAAGATGTCATCTATTTGTTTTGCAAATTTATCAATCTCATCTTTATTTCTGATTAATGCTGCCTCTAAACCTGTTGCTCCAATTGCATCATCAATATTTTGCACGAATTTAGTCCAATCTGCCCTTGAATAGTTCCATCTACACATGTCCTGAAATGATTGAAAAGTTGATTTTTTCCGTTCTAAATCGTGCAGATTAATTTCAATGAGTTCATGGTCTGTCTGATTTAATTGCTGTTTTCCTACAGACCACTTTGGACTAAACAATAATAGTTCTTCAGTATGAAGTGTTAAATCTATAATACTGCTAGATCCCTGTGAATCAAAATAGGTAGACACTCTAAATTCATTGGCTATTTCCAGATCATATTCAATTATTTTCTCATATAATTTTTTACCGGCAGTGTTGTTTACGTGATCGCCCCAATGTTGATGTCTTGCATTTAAATCCCCTATGAGAATAATCTCATCGGTATGTTTCTTTATTTTCTTGTACATTTTGTCAATAAATTTAATTACATTTTGGCGACCGGGACGATTATAAACAGCAATAAAACAGGTTATTTTCGGTTTTGTGTGAGCAAACAAATCTATTATATCGTTTTGATCTGTTTCACATTCAAATGCTCTCGTTATGTTCAATGAGTTTTTAAAGCAGACTAATACTCCACCTTGTCGTTTTACACATCTTTTTGTCATGCACAAATGGTCATTTTTAACAGTTGTTGCTGCATCATCATGATATTCAGACACAATAAGAAAATCGTAATAATGTTGATTGACAAATGAGTTCAATAATTCGGTACTAAACAAGATACGTTTTCTTGCATTAGCTGATAATATAGTTAATTGGCTACTATTATGATCGATAGCGGAACTAGTCATTGGGTCTTTTATTTAATCTGAAGTAACAACTTAGTGTTTACTTGGTTTTTCGTTCGTTGCTATCGGTTTACAATAGAAGTAGACAAGGATGGTCTTTGTTCTGATGTTATAATCCTTCTGCTATAGTGACAGTCTACACTACGTTGCACAAAAACCGCTGTTAAGTGGCGGCATCAGAAATGTAGTTTTCCCGTTCCGACGCAGGAACAGGATCCTGGAATCCTCAACTCGCGGAATAAATTTATGAAAATTCCAGAGAATAGGTAATTAACTCTGAGGAAACCAAAAAACAGTATGCGAGACCGCTAGTACGTATTCTATTGGTTAGAAACGTTCTGATGGATTCCGAATCTCACAAATACATTATTCTAGGGGAGACAAGCACTATTTATTCGCTCATCGTGAAGGTTTCGGTCAAACACTTGTTTCGTACAACGAGGGGAGGGGTGATGGATAGTGGGAGTGAGTGTCATGGACGCCTGAAAGCCTACAGACGTAGCGAAAATTCGTAAGATACACGTTCTTGTGTCGACATGCGAATACTGCACTCGTGAGTTTCATTGCTATTTTCAGACCCCTTATAGTCGGGTGTCTATTCTGTTTCACTTTCATCCAATCAAGTCGACCTTTCTTTGCAAAGTTATAGAATTTATAAGAAGAGCCCTAAATTAATTATTTCTGTAGCTTTGATCTAATAATGAACAATTTAGGGCTCTTCTTATAAATTCTATAACTTTGCAAAGAAAGGTCGTATGAATCTGGGGGATATTTAAGTTTAATCAGAAATTTGCGCGCTACAATCCTGCATTGTTAAGAAAAGTTTGGGTTATTTTTGGAGTTTCTGAAAAACCGACTTTTCAGAAGACCGGATCTTCGAAGTGCTATGGGAAACCCCCATGGTCATATTCAGAATCAGCATGGTCGATAACCTATAACCCACTAGATTTCGATCAAAAAGCGATTTATCACCTCGGGAGGTTCCCTCGTTAGTTCTTGCTATTCACAGTCACATACTCTGTTACTTTTAAACTGCTTCATACGTATGTTCCTTTTTCTTCTTTTTTTAAAAAGTTTGTTCACGGTTTTGGTATTGTTGGTATATTCTTCATATGCTAGAAACATTGACCTGTAATGCCATTTGGCGATTGGTCCATTAATGAAAGCGTTTAAGCTAATTGAGGCTGTACGTCAATCTTTTGTTTCTATTTTAAAGGACAACTTGTTCGTTATAATGCTGCTTGTTCTGTATCATTATGTGGAACAAATAGTTGTTCATCTCAACAATGCTATAGTTTTCAAACAGTCAATCGTACTAACATATGTGCACCACTCGTAATATGCAGTCTACTTGATCCATGTATTAATAGTAGTGGCAATTTGAAATGTTCGACAAATAATTCTGTTTGTATACAAAATACTTGTTGTCCACAAGCAATATGCTTACCGTTAGCATTAACAACATCATGTACAAATATGACCAGTAGCAGTGGAGCAACTAGTACATGTAAGGTTTTTTATTTTTGTTTTATAGTTTTAGAAATTTTTTATGTAATTCAAACAAAAAGTAAAGAGGTACTCCCTATGAAATCGTTTAGTAATCTGGATTTTTAAGATGTAGTTCGCTAAGGTGTCGAAAAATTTGATAATATGCGACCAAAAAAATATCTTTCATTTTTTCGATTTTTGGTGCCTGCATTTAAAATCGTCTATAAATCTAAATCTTAGTCTTGTTAAACTTTTTTTCGCTAAGAAAATTTGTTTTTAAAAAATTACCAGCATATTTTTCTCTAAGCTCTATATATTTATCGCCTTTGATTGTTACTGGGAAAAACTGAATTCGATGATGCTTAATGAATCATTGAAAAAATGCATTGTATTAAATGGGGATTCTTGTTCTACTTCATTTTTCCAACACTTTCTTAAGATTGTATTTAAAGTTTTCTAGTGCATTCTATAGATTATTTTCTCTGTTCTATAAGGAAAATCGATCACCACAGAATTACAACAGATATTTAGAAGAATCAGTTCAGTTTTAATATACTCTCCTGAGCTGAAAACTGTTTTCAATTTCAGCCGGCACTGCCTCCATACCTTCAGGTAGTGGAACAACAGTTCATACATCATCTTCAACAATCGTTACAATAACACGTAAGAAAATATTTTTGTTCTGGAAGATGTGATGATAGCATTACGCAATGTATCGTGAATTTCGTAAGTGTAATACGATGATTATAGAGTAAGCGTAATATAATTTCTAGGTCTGCCGAAACGTCCGTTTTTCCTCTGCGCACTCCCATTACTCCCAGTCTCATCCTCATTCCTTCAATTGTCTATCCTACACAAAGTCTGCTGAATTCAACAGGTAATTTCATACGTCATTCACTCATTTCATCCGCTGAATCTTTATTTTCGTAATACGCGAAGTACGACAAGTGATACATGGCGTAGTGCTACTATGACATCTGTTTTTTCTGTAGTTGAAATGATATTAATCCTACGGTTTAGGATGTATACTACTTCAATAACCATGTACTCATCTTGAACATTTTTGCATCGAAAAATTCTGTTTAACGGACGTTTTATGTCTAATGTTCAAAGAAAATCTCAATTTACAGAATATGTTTTTGTAAAGAATTTAAAATATTAGTTTGATCTTTAATTCCTTATAGTGCTATAAATTAAAACTATGGAAAAAGACAAAATGAATTTTGTACAAATACAGATTCAAATACGTGAACTTAGTTTTTGCAGTTTACTGCAACACTAAATCCACTGTTTTGTGTCTATATTTGTACAACGATTGAAGTTGTGCAATCGACTCGAGGTTACCACTGGTAGACTATTTAGTATGTTTTTTGTGTTCCGTCTTTTTATATTAGCTTTATTCTTTCAAAATACAAGCGGAAAAGTATTATTTAATAATAGTATTCATAATGGAATATTTTTCCCCTTGTATTCTGAAAACCAAGCTATATCTTTAATTCAAGAGAGATAACTATTTTCGAAGAATTATTCGATTATTATTGAGACACCTCTTGAAAAGAAAAGTTCAAACTTTTAAGGTGCACGCAAAGCAAAATTTTAGCAAAATTTCAACTTTTGCTTTCAAATTTCAAAAAAACTCAACTTTTGAGAAATAAAAATATCATTTTCGGAATCAGAATCAAAAACTGAGTCGATTGATATGTATTTCGTAAGTTTTAATTGATTTTCAATTTTGAG
>CAJNOQ010008523.1:0-11122 GCA_905250885.1 Didymodactylos carnosus | reverse complement strand
ATTTAGTCCAAAAGTAAATTCTTTGCATTTGAATTCAAAGTTCAAGTGTTCGATTCTATCAACTGTGTAGTGTTCTTTTGTGCTTTGCTTCTTTCTGTTCTATCCTTATCTCTCTCTCTCTCTCTCTATAATTTTTAGACTATGATGACTGGCTGCTTTCGTTTGTGATGTCATCTAAGCTGCAAGATGATGTTGGTGAATATTTACTTAATTATGGAGTTCACACAAGACAAAATAAACCTTTATATCAAATTTCCGAAGCCAGTCATATATGTAGCCTTCTTTCTTGTCTTATCGATACGGAACAAACCAATTTTAACATTTGCCCGAGGCGCCGAAAAAATTATGGACTTGCCTGGTTTATACCAAATCACTGCTCACATGAAGAACAACAGCAAAGTGGTAATAATGCAAAGCATTTAAAAAAACAAGAAAAAGAAGAAAAGTCAAAATGGTGTATTGCTTCGATTTATCTACTTCAAAAAATTCAAAGTTTTCTCTTGGGGTTGATTATGTGATACATATGGAAAAGCCTTATAAGAACATGGTAAAGAGACAGCTGATACAACTGATTCTCTGGCGACTATTTCTGATGTACATTAGTTTGAAGTTGATCCACAGTTTGATCGTCGAAATGCTAATACAACACAAAATTAGAGTAAAGTCCACTGAAAAGCCAGATAAGCACATCATTTCAACCTCAAGCTCCCGGAGCTGTTCACCGATTAACAGCTAAACTAAGGTCAGCAGTTGCTGGACTCACAGCAAAAATTGCGAACACAATAGCTCCCGGACAAGCTGATATGTTAGTGAATTTAGCTGGTTTAAATACAGCTCTCTGTGAAAATCCATCTCCAACAACAACTTCTTCCGGTGTAAGTGATCGATTGCTTTCCTATTTAGTCCATATGTATTAAAGCATATGGAGAAAAACGATACCATTATCAAGAAAAGGTACGTTTGTTGGCTATAACTCCAGACAGCTGGAGTTTAACTTCTGATGAAATAATCGAAAAATTTGGATACATAGCACATGCTATAAAAGAATCAGAATGGTTAAAATTTGCCGATACCCCTTTTACATCCCGAAGAGAAACAGTAAGTTTATGAATAGTTCAGAAGAAAAGAATCCAAATTCTATAGCATTCTTCTCCATTTTTTAGACCAATTACATCGTCGACGTTTAGACCCAAAATTAATTGAATATTATTTATCTTGTTTATTAGAAATCAATATGCTTATTTCTATACCCTGGGGATCAAGAAATGCAAAGCTTTATAACGATGATATTTTGACAATCCTTGTTGGGTTCGACTAGCCGGAAGTCATGTCATACAACAGTATAAGAACCATTGTATGGATGTTGATATACAACCGATGAGTGACAGAAAATTGTGTTATATCCTTGAAGGCATTTATCCTAATGAACAGCAAATGATTTTGGTGATTATACTATATTTGCCGTCAGTCAATCAGGCACGGGATAATATCCTGGAATCTATGCGACATAAAATCAGAGCTACTCAACACAATACAAAATAAAACAAAGAAACAAATATGTTAAACAGCATGGGTAATCAAATGGCATTATTAACAGTTGATTGGGACAGAAGATTTGCCTCAACAATTAAGGAAAGGATAAAGTCAGTATTTTGGCAAGAGAGGTATGAGTTTGTTTGTTGGTTCTTTCACAATGAAAGATTCCTTAGGTAAACATAGATTTCAGAAAACACCGTTCTCGTTCAGATAGCTCTACTTCTGACACCCTGTCTACTTTTGGTTAAATTAATAACAAAAAACTTAGATACTAGCATTGATCAGATGTTCTCAAACGGAGCTCGATACCCTCATCACTGGCTTTTCAGTACTTGAGCAATTTCATCAAGCTTATCCATAGTTCGATAAAATTATAAAAAGAAGTAACAATGCAAATGTTACCTGGTTGATTTGGTATTAAAACGTTTGAGTTTGAAGATCATTTGACCATCTTTTTTTAAACTTTCACTCTCATCTCTCCAGTCCAATGGCACTGAAATCGGGTTACCCCCTTGCATCTGTGTCCAAAGGTACCGAGACAGTGAGCATTAGATAGCTTGTCCAAGACTATCACGCGACCGCCGTTGCCGGGATTTGAACTCCGTTGTCTGCCCACTAGCTGAAAGATGTCCCCAGAAGAATTTATCAAAAGAATCTAGCCATCTCAATATTTACTAACCAATCAGGTATAGATAAAAACATTGATTCTTAGCCCTTTTTAATCGTTCTGTAGGTCCAGTATCAGATCAAAATTTTGTGTAAAAAAAAGTTCTATCTCTGCTCATATTCTACCAGCACAATCCAAAGCAAGCATCACAACAGTAAATGCGATCAAGGATCATTAAAACCAATTACAGACAAATTGGTTGTCCCTTTTTTTACTGAGAAACTGGTTTTACTGAACTTTTCTGATTGGGCGATAGAAAAATTTACGCTCTGGTGACTCAGAAACTCAGTTCAGTTTCTCAGTAAAAAAAAGGGACAACCGACAAATTTCCTGCAACAACTTCAATAGTCACACCATTGACTTGCCCATGAAGAGCTATTCATTATAAACCAATATATGCCGTTGAGGCCGATGAATCAAGTGACAGTGACATGGATGAAAAAGATCTGATTGCAATAAAACAAGCTAAACAGTTAGATTCATTAAAAAAACATAGTATTTGTTAACAGTCTGCGTAATTTGAATATATCTCACTATAGTAGACATGCAGCACTAAATAACTTAAATGTATTTTGTCTTTATCTCTTACCATTCACAAGAAAAAAACTGTTTACTTTTTTTGCCCTTGAGCATATTCGACTCGGTACTTCGGGGGAAAAAATGATATCTCCAAAAGGACAAGTTCTGAAACGGAAAAACGTTGAATTTATAAGTTTTTCACTTAGCTTTGCCAAATGAAACTGGTTTGAGAAAAATCTGAGATGGTCATTGAGCATGCTTCTACTGCAGTAGGATATATGTCTTGTGCATTGATTCTTAACACTAGAACGCTCGGAAATTTTCATGACCTAGAATGCCCAAAGCGGTCATTTTGGCCGTTACTGTTTTTTTTTAAAATTTTATACTTAAAAATGGTTCTGAATTCAAAAATGAATTAAAAATTCTGCAAAAAATAATTTTTGTGGGACAAATTAAAAGTTATGACATAATTTATTTTTAAATAAATTGTATGCAGTTTGTTTTATTAAGGATAAAAATCACAAAACGGTCAAAATGACCACTACGGGCGTTCTAGTGTTAAGTCGAACATACTTTATAGTAGCAGATCTGCTGCATAGATTGCTGATATCTTTATAGAAATTTTTGTATCATATTTCGTTGTTTTAGGTATAGAAAAGGCTTCGCTGCAGGTCCCAATATCTAGTAAGAAAAAATATTTATTGACTTATAAATATACTTTATGTGTGTGTTGTTTAGTGCCGGAATCAATTTGTTAACTTTGTTATGTATCTCTGGAGAAGATCCAAAGACTAGTAACGAAGCTTATAAAATAAGTGAGTGTTCAAATATCTCTGTAAATGTTCACAGTGAAGTAATTTTATTTTGTTTTTTATATTAGTTATAAAACTGAACGCATTATTGGGCAAAAAAGGGGCTTTCAAAGATTTGGTTGATTATTGGGATGTTGCCACTTATTTTGAATTACATGTTGTTCAACGAGAGTGGGTTAAAGCAAATCAAGCAGCATTACACATGTATTTATTAAATCCACCTATTTGGTATATGAAATCAACATTCTTTAATCTAAAATTACTACATGATGCAATAATAGTCAGAGATAAACAGTCAAAACCACAAAATAAAATAAATGATAACATGAAATCTCAACCGGACTCTCCTCAAACAACAGATACAACTAGTTCTAGTGAAGCTACTGAGGAATCATTTAGTTTTTGGATCGAATTTTTTGAAGACGCAGTTTCATCTGTTCAATCAACGCCAAATGATTTACCGTCTAGTATACCAGTATGTAATGTCTATATGTTTGTACATTTGCTTTTTTGAAATTAATTAATTATCCAGTATTCTTATTTTAGATTCTTGTGTGTGATAATTATGAGAAAAAAAGTGGCGTTCTACAAACACACGTCTTTCTTGAAGCTTATTTGCAGTTGAATTTTCAAACAGATCCAGAGACACTTGTTATTCGTATACTTGATAAATCGAACAATGGACAAGCAATATCAGAAATACCAGAAGCTAAAAATCGTATTAAAGTAATTGATATGCAATCAATACGTTCGATAATGTATGTTAATACTTATTTATTAAAAAAATAATCATATCTAACACTTGTAACGTTTTCTTGTTTAGAAATGTAAAACGTGATGCACGTTCAGTGTTTCTTTATGCATATGAGAATGCGGAACCATTTTCTTTACTTGAATTACAAATTTATTTCTCATCAGTTGACCGACGTATGGCGTACGTGTGAACACTTTTGTATATTTAAATCTAATGATTAAGAAGAGAAAAAATTTGTTATAGATTCAACGAAAAAATGGGAAAATCTCCACCAGAAACAGATGATACTGAGACAAAGCAGGAACTGCATGTAAGCTGGTGAGAGAAAATGAACTGTTTATAGCGGACCTTGCTTCTGTAATTGACTTTGTTGTTTCTAGTTAGAATTTGAAAAAGATCAATATGGAAATAGAATATCTTTGGGTCAAGGCACATATGGTAACGTTAGATAATTGTTTTTTGTGATCATTTCTTTATTGTAATTATTAAATAGGTCGTGTGTTTAAAGCAGAAGATACAGACTCATTGATGAAATATGCGGTTAAAGAAATATCAATGAGATATCCAGGGTAATTGTATATTCTCTGCCTTATTCTAACTTTAGCAACTGTCTTTTTCCTATTAGTTATGTCGATGTATTACAAAACGAAATTAAAATTTTATCGTCATTAAAACATCGTCATATTGTTTCGTATTATGGGACAAATATTGATCGTACAAAAAAACCACCTTGTTTTCAAATTATTATGGAATATGTTGATGGTGGTAGTTTAACAAAATTAATCTCAAAATTCGGTCATTTTAATGAAAAAACAATTCGAAATTATACTCATCAAATATTGGAGGGTTTGATGTATTTGCATGAAAATCGAATATTACATAGAGATATTAAGGGAGCAAATATGTTGGTTAATTCAAGAGGGTGAGCTTAGATTTCTTTATATAAGTAAAAAATAATTTTGATACTTTATTTTTTAGAGAATTAAAAATAGCCGATTTTGGAACTTCAAAACGTTTAGCCGGTCTACATCTGGCGAACGAAGATAGTGTGGGTAAATATTAGAATTCTTACATGACAACAATAATAGTAAAAATATTATATGATTTGTACTGTTTTCAGGAACTTTGAATTACATGTCACCGGATGTTGTATGCGTAGCTCCGAAAGGCTATGGACCTGAAGTAAGTGCGAATTGTTGAAAAATACTAAGTTTTGTGTACTGGATTGTCAAACATTTTCTTTTGTTTAGGTCGATATTTGGTGTAAGTTATATATTCATTATATTAATATTTGTTTGACTTCAAGTAGTCAATATATCCCTATTAAAAGCATTTATCATCTAATATCCGTGTGTACGCGCTATCCTTAAAAATTTTCCATTGTTTTTATTATATTTCAGCCGTTGGCTGTACTGTTATCGAAATGGCAACAGGGAAAATTCCATTTCATAAAGTTGCAAATAGTTGTGTTTTAATGTTAAAATTGGGCACAGAAAAACAACCACCAGAAATTCCATCCCACTTATCTAATGAAGCAAAAGATTTTTTGAATAAGTAAAGGAAGATGATGTGATTAATTTATTTTATTGTTTATACTTTTATCTGTAATTATTTTTTAGATGCTTTGAGCAAAATCCCGCAAAACGTTCTAGTGCCAAAGAATTATTAAAACATCCCTTTGTCAGGTACTCTATAACTCTACTGTACTAATTCTTTAAATTTTTATTGATTTTTTCTTATTTTTCTAGATATAAAGGACGAACTTTAAATGTGGGAGGTACGGTTTTGTGCGATTTATCATACATCAAAAAGGAAAATATATTTTACATTTCAGAGAAAAGTCAAATCATCGATTCAAATAGTATGGCAAACGACAGGTATTTCTCGATAAGTTAACACTCAATATCATTTGTCCCGTTTATTGCTAATTTATTATGTGTATTTGAGCGTACAACTAATAATTTGTTACTTTCATCATATACTCCATGCGTTGAAATGTGTCTTTCTTGTTATAGATCTCCGGCAAGTCCAGTGCCGAAAAGGTAAAAAATTGTTCGATTAAAAAGAAACTTTAATATTCTTTTTTTAGCTATTTCTTTCTAAGGATAAACGCATAGCAAGAGGTTGCTAATACGAAATATAAATATTTAGATAGATAAACCTCTTACCGAGTGGTAGACATTACCAAATCTAACTATCAGAACTAGAATTATAGATTTAATGAGTAGTCCATATATAATTGACTTACATCTCCATTAGAGAAAGAAAGTACGACACTCAGTCAACTACAAGGTTTCAATAAAATTAGATTTAAATAAACTTCATAATATACGAGAAGAGCACACTATCAGATGATGCACTTGATTTCTGCATCCTTATCATTTAAAAATAAAATTTTAGTTAATTGAGAAATACTTTATTCGGTTGCTCACTTTAGAGCTCTTTCGTATTTTTTGTATAATATTCCATTTTCATATTTTATAATAAAATATTGAATACATTTCTTGTAGAGAATGTCATCACGGTACTTTTACTGAAAAACAAAGGTCTTGGAGACAAACTTTGATGGAGATATAAGTAAATTATGAAACTGCCCATTATATATGAGCCACCTGTTAGTTAACATGTTTATGTCTTTTCATTCTGGCAAATAAAAGATGCTTCAATGAATATGGTTACAATTATACCTCTTTTTCTTTGCCAAGATGCTATATCTTCTATATAAGACGTGAAAACTTGTTAACAGATTTAAAGTAAGAATTCAATGATGCACAAAATATTATCAAAAAGATAACTACTTTAAAAAAAAACAATATTTCGCAAAAATTATCTAGTTATCTAAAGTTTATAATAGATAGCCAAACGTGAGGATAATTCGCTCTCCTTTTCTCATGCATGTGAAAAGAATGTAGTACATTTGATTTATTGTATGCGAGTAGCCAATGTATTTGTCTTAATATTTTACATTTTTGTAAGGAATATACTCTAGAACAATGATAGTTATATTTCAATTTTTTTATTTTTCTAGTTTTGACTTAGGCGGATTTGACTATCATCCAGAATATTATCATTCAGTTAGTGATAGTGATATATTTTCTATAAGGTAAAGTCGAATATAAATTTATAAAATGATTAGTAAATTACGCTGACATTTTTATTTATAGTCCTGATAGAAGTTTAGCATCAGCCATATCGGTTGAAGAAAACCGAAGACAAGAATTAGTTGAATATTTAGAAAGTCAAAAAGATACGGTAAATTTTTTTTTTTTTGTTTCAGACTTCTTATTGATTATGGTTTACGATGATTTATATCATTTATTTAGTTACTTGATCAATGGATGTCGCTTATTGAAGAAAAAAGTGACCCAGAAGAAGGAATTCAAATCGTATGTAGATCTAACAATAAGAATAAATAGAAATTATTTTTACATCTTATTCTATTTTGTAGGATACACTTCATATTTTATTACCTGCAATAATTGAATATCTAGATAAATTAATTGAAAAACCATTGCAATTAGCAATAAATACAATTTTCGAGAGTACACAGATGGATAGTGATCGACGAGCAGATTTAGAAAGAGCATGTTATTGTTTTATTAAAGCGGTATGTTATTAATAATACTTTAATTTTTTATTCTTACATTAACCATTTTCTCTTTAATTTCAGGTAAATTCTGTTTTATTAAATGCAAATTTAGTTCCTCATGTTTTGTTTGCACTCGATAATCTTGTCCGACGTGCAGTTGAAGTCATGGTTGGTTACATTCGACCAGGTATTTTAATTATAAAGTTGTTGGGTTTTTTATATTGATATAATTAAATGAAGATATTTCTTTGATTCTAAGATTTTTTGCCTGCTGTTAATCTTGTATCAGGAGATGCAATGTTATCAAGACGTACATCATCATTTTCACATCTTGAAGTGAATGATGAATTAGAACGATTGAAATTTTCATACATAAAAGAAGTTGAAACGAGTAAAAAGTATGAATTTTTTCTGTTTGAAAAGACAAAATAGTAAAATTTATCGTTAACTTATTTTAGACTTTTACAAGAATTAATTGACCTCGAGTGTCGAAATAATGCTAAATTAAGTGATATGTTGAAAGTGCAAGATCAAAAGTAAGAAAATAATTTAAAAACAAAAATAACATAAGTTGTCTATGTATTTAACTATATTATTCCAGACTAAACGAGAATCCTATTTTCCGGCAAGTATTTAACATTATAGTCTACTTACTAAAATCAGCAGCATGGAATAATCGCGCAATAATACTTTTGGGAATATTGAAGTGTATATATTAATTTTTATACATTCATACTGTTCTAGTAGGTAATAGATCTATATCATCGACACTCGACAGAAAAATACTACTCTTTACATCATTACTTAATAAATTTCTTTTTTTTCCGTGTGATTTAACGGATAATGCAGCAGCAATTTAACATTTAATTATGACACCTTTGGAGACTTGTCTTACCGCTTTAACAATATCAATTTTAACGCTTGATTCTAAGCGAATTCTTTTCTAATCAACACTTTTGAGAGTATCATGCTCAGTTAATCTTGGTTATCACATTATTAGGAAAATAATTGTTTTTCCTCTAGTATTTCAAAATTCTTTCTTTCTTTGTTATATTGAATTTGAAATCTTTTGATTTTTTTGATTTTTAGCAAATCTGTTCATTTATTTCGACCGTATGAACCGCCTCAAGAATCTACAAAAGACGTACGTTATGAATAAAATTGTCTTCGGAAATTTGTTTTTTTGAAATGTCGTATTTTTTTTTTCTTTTTCTTAGTCTGGATATGGTGGTCATAATTTCGTGTTTCATTTAAATGATGATCCACCTACTATAGCATCTTCGTTCAGTGACGATGAAACAATACGAACAGAGTATGTACAAAGAGGAAATATGTTTTATAATTTATTATATGATCATTTCTTAGGAGGTTCTAATGTTAAATCGCATTGCTATTAATTCGTTTGTCCTCAAATTTTTCTGAGCATTAAAGAACTTTCATTGTGGCTTCCATGATATATCTAGTGTTAAGGATATCGAATTTTATGGACTCCCACCTGCAAGTGCACTTTTCACATGAAAATAAAATATTCACTAAAACAGTCTTCACAGCTAAATTTGTTTAGTAATTTTTCCAAAAAGAGAGATATAATAATACATAGAACAGGATAGGAATATGTTCTACACAGTGTCGGGTCAAAATCATTTATAAGGACTACTGTTGAGTCGGGCACAAACGAATTAAAGACGTTGTTCGCCCAAATTTGAGGAAAAACTGGTTTCGCTTAGAATTACAGAATACATGACTAGTTTTGAATCGTATATTATTGTAGACGTGTTCAACTATTGTATGCTTTACAACGTGAACATGATGAATTGTTACATGGAATGATTGATAATCGTAAACGATTAGAAGAACTTCTCAAAGCAACAAAGTATGTATTCTTGTCTATCTACTGTTCTATTTAGTGTTTGTCTTGTATAGTTCTCAGATATTCGTCGAACAAAATTCATTAATAAAAGATACGTGAGTTATCTAACTTTTAAGTTCATATTATTCGATTTATATCAAAAGGAAACAATTCATTTTCTTTCTCTTTTGTTTAAATCAATATAGCTTTAGTTGAATTTTTCTGTTATTATTATTATTTTTCTTTTTTTGCTATTTTTGATTGTCCTTTTATCTGGATAGTCTTATCTAAAAGTTGTCATACAACAAAGTTGTACTTCGTCTTGTTATCTAACATTGTTACTATTCTGTTTTTAATTTAAAATATTTACTGCTGTTTATATAGACCAGTATGACATTATATTTTTTTCTTAATTAATTTTCTGTCTTTCGCTAAATAACTTTTTTTATACACACGATCTTACCTTCTTGCAATTACGAATATTTATATAATTTTTAATAACTTCGCAAAATCTTTATGGTGACTATATTTTTCTACTCACACTCAAAAACATTCAGCTAGTTCTTGTTCATTTTCTCTGATTTTTCTGTTTTTATTCGTGTGATTACAGCGACAAGGAATTTTTAAAAAATAAACGAAACGAGATCGATATTAGTCGAATAAAAAATAAAAGTAAACTGCGTTAAAATTTTCAGTTTACTATGACATATCTCAACAGACAAAATCTCGGAGATTAAAAAGAATGGATATTCAACTCTCGTAGATTGTTTCGAATCATTGAACTCTCCTCCACATTCTTATAGAAATGTGAACGAGAGTCTGGAATCTGGATCTTCAGATGGAATCTAGATCTTCATCTACCTACCATGATTCAAGCATGATAGAAATTATCCCAAGATATCTGTACCTCTCAAATTGTCGAAGAAAATGGAAATACACTGCGAAAAAAAGTGCTCTTTGGTGAGGTTTAAGGCACATGAGGTTTTCCCGCAGTGCACAGGTTATAGACTCCACTGATTTTTGTGGCAATGTGAGTTTTCTCACCACAAGTTCAATAATCTGGTGAAAACCTAGACTAGCTGACATGATCTATCTATTTTGGCTATTTTCATCGAAAATGAAAATAATGAAACACTCATAGTCAAAATCGATCAAAACTACATCAGAATATACAAATGTAGTCTCAAGGGGTAAACGACCTCGTAAAAGAGTGCACACACTTATAAGCGACAGTCACTTTAACACTAGAACGCTCGGAAAATTTCATGACCTGGAATGCCCAAAGCGGTCATTTTGACCGTTACTGTTTTTTTTTAAAATTTTATACTTAAAAATGGTTCTGAATTCAAAAATGAATTCAAAATTCTGCAAAAAATAATTTTTGTGGGACAAATTA
>CAJNOQ010008522.1:0-11122 GCA_905250885.1 Didymodactylos carnosus | reverse complement strand
AACCGTCTTCTTTGATGAAATTGACTTTTTGTGCTTGTATTGCACGATGGAAGGTTCGAACTATATTTTTCTGAATCAGCATTAAAAACTGATTTAGAAAAAGGTTTTCAGTTCATTTCATAGGTATGTGTAAAAATTTTCAATAGGATTGCATTGATTTTCTTCCATGCTATGATAGCCCAACGTAGCCTCTTCAAAATGAGAGTCAAGCGAGATCTTGGTTTTCCGCGGCTCGGGTGTTGTGTCGGATTTCTTGCGAGTCCAAGGACTGGCACCCGGTGGCTGTTGGTAGCTTTGAACACGGATGGACTATGGGTAATCGATCATGCTGAGTCTTGTGGCCATATTTTTTTCTAGAAAAAGTTCTAAAATCTATCGAAAAGCGAGTTTTGTGAAATTTGGGTTTTCGGGAGCAACCCAGGACCGGTAGTCGTCTTTCCATTGGGTTTGATGGATTGCAAGCAAGTGCTGAGGAAGCAGGTTCTATCCTGAAGGTTGGCTGTGGTAAATGGAATGTTAACGTTGGACATGGAAGCGCTTTTCCATGTGGTACTCAAGGTCGAGAAGGTGTATTTGTCGGAGCTGGTGCAGAATTAAATGCTGTTTTTACCCTAAAAGGTATAGATCATACTGAATCGATTGCATATATTTTAATGCCATTTCAATGCGATGAGTAAGTATTGACCATAGAAATAAATCACGATAAAAATATTCTAATCTAATTTCATTATTTGCATGTGCGCTTTTGCGCTTTTGCATCTGGTACTCAAGGTCGAGAAGGAGTATTTGTCGGAGCTGGTGCAGAATTAAATGCTATTTCTCTACACCATGAGAATGTTCAAGCGCGTGTTGGACTAGATGTTTCAACAGGAGTTGGCTTTTCGACCACAGACGTATCCGCAACAGTTGTCGGTGTTGGCTTTAATGCAGGTAAAAGTGGCATTGGTATTAGTACTCTATTTTTCAGCTTTAATTACAAACCTTGGTAATATTTTTCACGATTTGCTCGATTAAAATGATGTGCAATTCTGGTAATTCTTTCTGTGTTATTTTTCTTGCATGGTAAAAAAATAAAGTGCACACAAATGATTTCCCGTCTTCTATTTAGCCCTTTTCGGCGGGATGTTGCCATTTGCCAACATTGAGCCAATATTTCGCGGCTCAGAAACCGCGGCCAGAACCCGCGTTTAGTTATATGTAAAAAGGTGTGCCCTATCTATTGGAGCTATGGAAATGGGAAGCGAACGCAACCCGCTCTGTCGTTAGAACATCCTAGGAAAACGGCGCTAATTTCTCGTGTATCATATAAATTTATAATTAGTTCCTGTTTTCTTATATCCACCCAACATTAAGAAGCGTAGAAACCGAATTCTGAGGAATAGCTCAGCTGCATGAGGTTAATTGAGTAATTAGATGTTTTTCCAAAGGGACACTAGCATGATGGAAACAACGACTACGAAAACGATAGTTTTCTGCACAGTAAAATAATGTAGCCATTGAATATGATTCTGAAAATTCTTCATATCAGAGTCAAATTTATACATAGACGGACGTCATGGCGATTGGCCTGGGTTGCTAAAGTCTCTAAGGAGAGTATCTGTAAAGGGGATGTCTAAAAGGAAATTAGATATGTTGATCTCTTATCATGCTCGTGGCATGAAAGAGTCTCTATGTCGTTAACTTATGAGAAGCGATTCATCTTCTAACTTGAAAAGATATGACATCTATGTGTTTGTCTCCTATAAAAGAAAAGCGAACAGGAGTAAGATACTTGGTGAATAACAAACAGAAAACTGTTACTAGGCGCGTTTCTGACTGCTATTAGCAGAGATAGAGAGTGATACGAGAACAAGTGCCTTGGCTTAAGACTCCTTGAACCCAACTTAAAACTTTAATTTATACGGTTGAATGTTTTTTGTATAAAAAACGCTTCAACTATTTTTCGTATTTTATATATAAGTATATATATACTTGCTTATATTATTGTTCGTGGTGCCAAGGTTCGGCCGCACAACTGATACAAAGGTCAGGCGCTGATCCAGTCATCTGGACCAGCACTGAACTAACCCGTACAGCGTCGGCGTTGATCTCTTATCATGCTCGTGGCATGAAAGAGTCTCTATGTCGTTAACTTATGAGAAGCGATTCATCTTCTAACTTGAAAAGATATGACATCTATGTGTTTGTTTCCTATAAAAGAAAGCGAACAGGAGTAGAACATGCATAGCATTTTTGGAAATGACGAATAAAACCTTGTGCGTCTTATTTCTGCTTGTTACAGTTTATCTACAAAAGATGTGAAGGTTAAGGTGTTATCAATGCACCAACGATGAGGCAGAACTTTTCCATGAGGTGATAAGGTCGGAAAATCTACCGACGCTGAGAAATTGTGCCGTTGTGGAAACAGACAAGTTTTCATGCCTTTTGTCTATTCCAAAACACCAAATGGGACAGAGAGATTCGAGTTGGAGTTGATAAAGATTTCGGAGAGGATACAGACTTCGTTTTCACGCAGTTATTGATTTCTCCAGAAGAGGATAGTGGGCCATAATGTCTCATGTTTTCCAACAGCACTGAGGGGAAGTGCGATCAACCATCACTTCCGGATCTACAGTGTGAGCACTGTCGGCTCGAAATCAGAAATTCAGAGGTGTGTTCAATCTGTTCTTTACGTCCTGATCATTCCTATAGAAAAAAATAAAATATTACCAATTTTTGGATTTAAAGCTGAAAAATGGAGTACTAATGCTAGATAAATGGTATCGTTTGAGCAACAGAACAACTCTACATTATTTGTCTGTATATTGTAATGCACCTCCATGCAATCACTTCGAATCAATCAAGAAGGTCCAGTCTATGTATAAATTTGACTTTGGTATGAGAATATTTTTGAGAATCATATTCTATAGCAATGTTGTAGGCAAAATTAGAATTTAGGCAAATTTGAAGTCAAACTAGGCAAAAGAGAGACTACGACTGTCTGATTGCTATTAATGGGGCCTATGAATCTTTTCGTTTCAATTCAAAGACAACAATGTAAAACTACCTCTCTTCCCTTCAACTTCAACTTTGCCTAAATTCCAGTGTGGTCTGCTACATATATTTATCTTATGACACATAACAATTGCACCGTCAATACACATAGTAGAACGAAAGAGTTTTTCTTTGTAGATAACAAGTATTTATTGCGTAAAGCGGGTGGGCTTTTTTTCTAGATGGGTCTTTATCAGAAATTTTCCCACTAGTCGAATACATACACATACCTATATCAAGGTGTAAGAATAACATGAATGCAGTGTTCACTATGTGGTTTCGTGTTCATCGATTTGACGGTATTTGTTCACATTGCAGATAAACGAATTCGCAGTGCACGCGAGTGGTATAAGAATAATCGTGACAAATATTACTACAATCCCTTACATGACAATGGACACCAGAGCTGTATTAGAATGGATCATATCTATCAGTAACGATGTGGTCAGATAGCGAGATTTCAGAAATCTACAGAAGATTCTGTATACTCCGACGGCGACGGTAAGATTTTGCATGGCGAAGCCAATAGCCGTCTTTCCATTGGGTTTGATGGATTGCAAGGAAGTGCTGAGACAGGAGGTTCTATGGTGAAGGTTGGCTCTAATAAGTGGAATGTGGAAAAAGCCTATGTAGAGACATTCAAAATATCATACAAACGAAATACTTTTGATCAAGATGAGAAACAAGTACAAGTATTACAAATATAAATCTTTTCTGCGCGGCCATGGTATTGGGAAACGGAATTCGCGTAGTGTTCACCAATTTAGAAAGCAAATAAGTTTTTACTGTTTTCTGTTAAACTATAAACTAGTCTGTAAGCCTTACAGACTAGTTTAGCAACATTCTTCGAAAGAATGTTGCGCTTCCAAAACTATGAAAAAGGTTCTGTGGTTTCTGGTATCTTAAGAATTCTTTCGGTCTACTAAACCGTTAGAAGATTCTTCAGAGCGCATAGTTATAAAGGCAAATGAAAATTGCTATTGCATTCACTCTGGCGTCAGTTTACTGGAGTTTTTCGTGTTGAAATTATGAGCCACCGCTAAGGGAACCTTCCCACAAGTCATTCTTCGTTTTCAACGTTATTCTGTCTATCGATACAGAGTAGTGTGCTGATGCGGCCGTAGCTACTTCTTTCTGCAGTTAACAGAGATTTTCGTTTGCTTGTCTATTTTGAGATCGAGTCGTTCGAGAGAAAATTGAACTACACGAAATGTATATGGAGTACCACCCAACGAACTACCTTTGCATGTAACCGTGATTCTTTGTTCTCTCTCAGTGATATTTAACGATTGGAAAGCACATATTCGGAATCAGGCGATCCTAACCTATCTACTCATACCAAAATGTGTCTACTTCCGTTAGAAATCGAGGAGTAGCAGCGCATCGAATCTTCCTAACGTCAGTCCCACAAAGGTCTACCTCAGTATAGTCGTTTGCCCCCCGCTGCCCCCACTTAAAAGTAACATCTAATACACACATTTTTTATAGGTTTTCGAATATGATCTCTCCAATAGTGAGGTTTTCGAAACGTAAAAATATTTTTTATGGGTTTTCCAGAGATCCGGTTTCCAGAAAACCCACAAGGAATTACTTTTGGGTTCTGAAAATCTCATCATTAGAAAGAGCATATTCGAAAGCCTATAGGAAAACTTGTTTATAGGCTTTCATATCACTTCTACGGCATATGTCCGCCTGCTCTATAGAAAAATGCCCACTGTGCGCTAGTCAGAAGTACTTAGGTCGCACGAAGAGTAAAGGTAATGTTTAGTTTTGCGACAAGGGCTTTTCCTGGTGTATGAAAATCATTTGTGATTATATGAGCCGTTAATTTTTGAATTGATTCAAGTCGACTTTCCAAATTAGCAAATATCCTGTTTGTTGATGATGAGGATAAAGCTATTGAAACACTGGTGGATGAAGTTCGTCGTTGGTTTTCCCCAAAAGCGTTTATTGGCTTCCGTGGAATAACAGAACTAGCATTCCACTGTTGTTTTCTCTTGGTATTAGCTGCCTTCGCATAGGTCTTTTTCTGTTCTTTTTCTATAAAAATAAAGAAATTACGATATGAAAATTTTAGAATCTCTGACGTTTCGCTAAAAGACAATTCGCCATGACGAAAAATCATCCGACGTTTCGCCAATTGACGCAAGCGTACAAATTTTTGGCGAAACGGCACTGACATTTAGTCAATAATTGTCTTTCGGCGAAACGGTTTTTACCGTCTTTTGTGTACGATCTCATGAACGAAGTAAGAACAAAATCGATATTTCATGGTCTGTTGGTCTGTTTAAAGAGATAAATAGCTGAACAGTCTTCGTATGTAAACAGGCAGAGATTAAAAGAAAAAAATTAATAGGCGAGAGAGACAGAGAGATAAGAAAGAACATGAGAAATAGACAGAAAGAAAAAATATATTTAAGTGTGACTTATAGAGATAAAGAAAGGATAGTCGGATGAGTTTTCCACTTCTTTTCCCTTTAAATGTTTTCCCCACAGTCAAGCGACATTTTCTTCATAGTTGAATAGAGCGAGATGAGCTGAGTAAGGAAAAGTGGTTTTTAACTTTTGAAAACCTTTACAGCCGAAAAATTTGAAATACTTCAAGAACCCATTTTTTCGAAAAAACGTTCATTTTCTAAAACTTTAGAAGTTTTTTCGGTTCCGAGCTCTTTTCAGCTTTTAAACTATTATAACTATTATAACTCAAAATTTGATTTAGCCTTGTTTTGGAAATCAGACCAATGAAAATGATACATGTCTCTCTTGTAAACCTATCTAGTTTTTTTTGATAAAGAAATAATGCCACTTACTTTGTTCAAAAACGAATTTGCTGAGCTAAGTAAAACAAATGTTTTCATATTTCAGATTAAAAAGTTAGTTTGGTTTTCTCTTTTTTGTCGACAATCTCTACTATATGAATACTCCGTTCTTTTTTAATGTTTGTTGTACTACCATCGGCGCCAAAATACAAGGCCGATGGTTATTTTTTGAATAACTCAAAAGGAATAAAAGATAGATACTTGCGGTTTTCATCATTGACTAGCCAAGACTTGAAGCTATGTCTCCATAACTAAAAGCAAATTTGGAAAAAATTTCGACGGCCGATTTTTCAGGAGATCTGCACAAAACAAGTTCGGTTCCCCGAAAACTGACATAGAACTCTATGGATCTTTTCATAGATATATAGTTTGAAGTGTCCTCAACAAAATTGGATCTAAACGACATCTTAGAAATCCATGGTTCGGGAGCTATGGGCGGGAGTCAAAAGAAAAGGTCTGCCAACCGGCCGACACGGCTCGGTCGCGAAAATCTTGAATAATAGGGATTCCGCTAATCACTCCACTTCATATACCTTTTGATTAAGAATTTCACGGGCTACAAAATGAGCTATAACACATTAGTTTAGAAGTGTGCCTTTGTAAATATATCCGACACATACTTGACATATATCTCTATTTCTTCATCCATATTTAAACGTATGTTAAGAGATCATCTTGGCTTTCAATAAAAAAAAATAAAAAAAAATTTTTAAATTTTTTTTTACTTTTTATTTTTTTATTTTTCTCTCACAATGTATGTATTGAAACTTTTTAGTTTAGGTTATCATTTGGTGTCTTCTGATGCCACAAGTCCTTTGGGTGCTTTTTTGTGATATCCTACCTTTGTGTAAAAATAAATTTCAGTTCAGTTCAGTTCAGTTATCTTTTTCCTATAGTGGTACATAAAAATGATTATAGTTTCTTCTACAAACAGATTAGGCACAGTTTGTATATAGAAAGATGCAGAATTGAAAGGGCTACAGAATGTGGTATAACGTATTCTTTCAAGTTTGTTAGACTTATGAGGAGAAAAACGAAAGACATATTTTTCGTGTTTTTCGACTACTTTTGCAGATATAGGGCTTTCCTAAATTGAATGCTGTTTGATGAAACAGTCTGGTATCCGACCAACAGTTTAAAAAGAAGAGGATTTTGAAAACAAGAGAAGAAAAGGGGAGTTCAGTTTTTTCGGGCGAAAAATAGTAACGAATATCCTCGCAAGTGTAGAAGTATGTAACGGTGGCATAACGGGCTATGCATAAGTTTTGCAACAAATGTAGAGCGCTCTTCTCTATGCCCATACTATTCTGGAAGATGCCACAGGCTGTGGGTAACTACCGACTTCTATCGGTTGTCCATTTCCATGCTTCACTGAGAAACAAAAACTATATATCACTAATAATATCCTAGCTAAGTTTTTCTAAAACTTATAAAGAAAAGCTTTTCACTGGTGTCAAAAATAATCACTTTTTCCTGAAACCAAATACACGGAAAAATAGCCCGTGGAAAATTCTATGGATCTGATCTCCTTAAAATTTTCAAGTTACTTTTTTGTGGTTTTCTGAAATGCTTTCTAAAACTCAGATTTTCTGAGATGTTTGCACTGGACGATCTTTTTGGTGGGGTGGAATTTATCGGGTTCTGTTGTATGTTTCAGATATGAATCTTGAATTCTTGATTAAAGTATTTTCTGAAATGTGCGATGTTTTCTGAAATGCTGAAAGTGAAGTCTCCAGAATAGTAGGGGCATAGAGAAACAGCGCTCGACATTTGCTGCCATTTATGCATAACCCGTTGTGTATGATCTGCGTTCAATGGCGAAAAAAACAGAGAAAAATGAAATTCAGTATTGTTCACATATATTTTGCATCATCACAGAAATTTCGCTCTCCTTACATCATGTTATTCCTGCATATGTATTTTTACCATTAATTTTAAATATCTATCTATCTATATATATGAAGAAGAAAGATTGTTTGTTTGTTCTTTATGCATTTGGTCCGTGTAAGAGCCATAATTTGTTTGTTAATGAATTCCCTGTTTGTTTCTGAATTCGTCACGAACTTGCATTAGCGCCTTTCCTAAAAGGTTTTCTCTCCAATGGACACGATTATCAGTGGCGTCTTTGGCGGAAAATCCAATACCCCAAATTCGATCCATTGGACTAGCTTCGACTAATTTTCGATTACCTGTTCCCAGCAATGTCATTTTCAAGTTTTGGTCTTGCCCGAATTTTAAACGATTTCCCTGCACAACAATTTCGTGTTGTTTTCCAAAACTGAGCTATTGTACGTTCTTTAGTCCTGATAGGCAGTTATAGAAATCGAGCAAATCGTGAAAAATATTACCAAGGTTTGCAATTAAAGCTGAAAAATGAAACGTCGTTTTTCTACTTTTGTGTTTTACTGGGTAGTTGTTTCTCATATTGATTGTTGAGACGCACAGGAATATCAATTTTACCGTTCGCATGTTTATGGAGCATTCTTTTCATGGGAAATATTTTATAGTAATTACCGCATAGTGAAAACGTTATTTGCTTCCATTAAAAGTCAACCATTCGCGAAATATTGGCTCAATGTTGGCAAATGGCAGCATCCCGCCGAAAAGGGTTAAATAGAAGACGGGAAATCATTTGTGCGCACCTTTTACTATACAAGGAAAATAACACAGAAAGAATTACCAGAATTGCACATCATTTTAATCGAGCAAATTGTGAAAAATATTACCAAGGTTTGACATTAAAGCTGAAAAATGGAGTACTAATACCAATGCCACTTTTACCTGCATTAAAGCCAACACCGACAACTGTTGCGGATACGTCTGTGGTCGAAAAGCCAACTCCTGTTGAAACATCTAGTCCAACACGCGCTTGAACATTCTCATGGTGTAGAGAAATAGCATTTAATTCTGCACCAGCTCCGACAAATACTCCTTCTCGACCTTGAGTACCAGATGCAAAAGCGCAAAAGCGCACATGCAAATAATGAAATTAGATTAGAATATTTTTATCGTGATTTATTTCTATGGTCAATACTTACTCATCGCATTGAAATGGCATTAAAATATATGCAATCGATTCCGTATGATCTATATCTTTTCGGGTAAAAATTGGCAGGCGTAGTTAACTGCAGCGGGTAACAACTTTTGCCACTATAAAACAGTGTGTAACTAGGTGCAGCTAGGAATTTATTGCGCATTACAAATAGTGAAACTGTTTTCCATAATCTATTCAATGTCCGCTGTCCGACTAGCTGCAGCTAGTAATACTGTGGATAGTAGCTATTATATTTTATCACCCAACGCGACGCCCAAAATAACTAACTCTAGCGATACGTACAACTTCGCATGTTTTACGTACCGCTAGAGTTAGTTATAGCGCTAGCTAGCTATAGATAAACGACGACAAATGAATTCGCAGAATAGTCCGGTGAGATCGGCATGTTTTTACATCAGATTTTCTTGGGCTCCAAGAAAATCCGATACTATGTCCGAACCAGTTCTAGCATGACTTCTACCTTGAAAAGCACGCTTTAGGCTATCTATCCGCGGAAGAAAATGAAAATTTCGTCTTTGAAGTTGGAGCTATGATCTATTTTCCACAGACCTCCTAGAAAACCTACTTAAGAGAAATATTTTTGAATTAATGTGTGTTACAAAAAGGTGTCCCAAAGTTTCATTTATTTAAATCTTAAAAAAACAATTGCTGAAAACTGAATGACAAAATATTCCACAGACTGATAAAATGTGGTATGTTTCGCAAGATAATCGGAAGTTACATCGGTTCGTTACAAACATTGCATGCGAATATAAATAATGATCTGACAAATGAATTAGATGACAATTCCTCAGAAGAATCATCATAGCAGAATAGTTTTATTAAGCGCAATTTTTGTTTAATTAAAAATATTTTGTTTGTCTATTTTAATCAGAAATATGAATCCAATCAAACTTGAATGCACAGAAACTACTAAAGAGACTGCGTTACTTTTGAGGGTACCCCATCCCCACCTTTTTGAGCTTTTCGTAGAAATGCTGTCAAATTAAAACTAAAACGGACTAATATTTTCAGAACTAATTGGAAACTCAATGAAATATTTTTTCGTTTTTGTTTCAAGTTTTTACCTATTACCATTCGCGAGTTTTCATTACGTCACAGTACGATCCTCCTTAAACTTCATCAGATCGAGTTACAAAATTTACCAGTGGTATTCAAGGGAATATCACAGAAGTATTTTTGGAAAGTATTTTTAGACCTCGGCTAGTCCCATTATAGAAAAAATACTGAAAAACATCTCAACAACCAAGTTTTTCGATTTTAGAAACCCTATTTATCGAGAAATAAAGTTCTCCAGATTGGTTAATTACTCGTTTTCGTTGTAAATATTCGTGTGATATTTTTCTTTGTTATTGTTGTTGCTATTGTTTTTTTAATAAAGTGAATCGAAATTCAAGAGGACATCATCTCATTAGCTGTATTACTTTTCAAATGCAAACAAATCGATAAACTTCTTATGAGCAGAGTGAAAGAAGTTTTGTGTTGTACTGAGTGCTCTGCGTAGAAAATTCGTAGCAGAAATGATATATCGTTTATTTTGTAAGATATTATTGCAGCCTATCAGAACTAAAGCTCTTTCAATCTGATACTTTTGCTGTACAAACCAGAATAACATTAATCAATCAAAAGCCTTTCAGAATCATCCGGGAAGACTTTTTCAAAGATCATGCTTTTGAGACTTTGTATAGATCTGTTACGAACGCTCTCAATAGTTCTGTGGCTTGTATCTATTAAACGCTGGAATTTTTATTTCAGATCAAAGTGTAGTTATTTATTTATCATTTAATATTCAAAATGATAAGTGACATTATTTATCCAAATGATGTGATAGAAAGATTTGTTGGTGAGCGAAATAGGTGTATGTACTATAGAGTCGTTTTCAATAGAAAACTATTTAGATTGGAAACCCGAGAATAGAACACATCGAGGTTATTTAATTACACAAAAGCAAATGCGAAGAGAAGAGAAAGAAGAAAGTTGGAATGTGGACCCAGTTATTGCTGAACAAGATCGGCAAGAATGTTTAACTCTTCTACTGTACCGGGCAGGGCTGGCTTTCCCCGGGCACGTGTCTATCTCCAAGCAGACATCTCTGGGAATCTCGAAATGCCATGGGATATAGGTAATCGACTACGCTGAGCATAGTAGCAACATTTGTTTTTGTGTAGAAATGAATATAACTTCGCCAGAGGCATTGTTGTGAAAAACCGGTTTT
>CAJNOQ010008521.1:0-11122 GCA_905250885.1 Didymodactylos carnosus | reverse complement strand
GGAAAGGGTTCTGAGAGCCTTGGAAGTGATATTCGTGATCACCGCGAAATTCTCTATCGAATGGTGTATGAAGTGTCGAAAAATAAATTTCACTGCAAGGCTGCCCTGGGTGCATCTTATATACTCTGGCCACGTGTATGATTGACGATACAGAGAGATTCGCGGAGTCGCGCCGTGACTACAAGACTTTATAGCGATCGCGACGCGAGATAGCGAATCAATAGCGATCGCGTCGCGACTTTGAAATCGCGTCACGAGTCTTCTAAAATACGTTTCTTGAAAGAATACGACTTTACCGCGATCGCGTGGCGACTTCGCGAGTTCACAGCGATCGCTATCGCGACAGAGCGATCGCGCCGCGAGTTAGACGCGAGTGTCGACCTGGGTAACTGTCGCCATCACAATCTGAAAGGACTAAATGATAGCAACGTAAGTTGTGCTTCCAATACAGAAAAAAAAGTTATCTGCTCCGATGAACAGTAACCATTCATTCCAGGTATACAGTTTCTTGTAATGTTCACCACCTTTCCGTAAAATGTAACAAAAAAAATGCAGCAATCAACAGGAAAACCATACGATCACTGTAAATTTGAAAAAAGAAAAGTCCATGGTTTTTTCACCTACTTTTCTCTGAATCACATACAGAAGTTCGTTCGATCATTGAGTAAGGTTCCTGAAGTCTCCAATCGCGGACTTTTCAAACCGGAAGTTATCAGTCCGATCTGTAATTTTTCACACGCTTTTTGGATACTTCAGGGACCTTATTCAATGATCGAACGGACTTCTGTATGTGACTCAGAGAAAAGTAGGTGAAAAAACCATGAACTTTTCTTTTTTCAAATTTACAGTGACATGTAACGGGAAAAATATGACATTACCTTCATCCCATTGGTCTATTTTAACTAATGTAAAGTGATGTCTAGGAAAATCAAAACTGTATAAACTCTGTTTCTCACTCATCTTCTTCCAATCTTATGTCTTTAAACTTTCTAAATGTCCTTGACTCGCTTTCTCCTTCAACCTCTTTCCGTATGTTTATAATCAATTGTATCTTAATAGTGCTCCCCTCTCGGTTGTGTCTTCTGTTCGTCGCCTTGATGTTCTTGTTTCGCACGATCTTAGGTGAAATGATCATACCAAGGACACTGTTCTTGCGTGTCGACGCAAGCCTGGAGCATTGAATTGTGTCATTGGATTAGCTCCAACTGAAGCTTGGCATCGAATCTATCTTTCTTCTATCCTTCCTAAAATTGACTGATGCCGTGCCCTGTATGACAGTTCGTTTTCTCTTACTGTTCTTGATTCTGTAAACAAACTTGCTTCTCGTGTTATTTCTCGAAATTTTAACTACCGTTCTTCTAGTTCTCTACTTGTGTCTCAACTTTCGCTTCCAAATCTCTCTCTTCGTCGTAAAATACTTTAGACTCTTACAGTTTTTCAAAATTTATCATCGTCTAAGTCCTGTTTCTCTTTTTTGTACTATTCATCGTCCTCACTACTCATCTTTACGTCTACATCATCTACATATGTTCGCATTCCATCTTCCATATTGATGGTTTTTCTCGGCAAACGGTACATTCTTCTTTTTTTATTTCAACTATTGCTGATTGGAATAATCTCCCAGAGTCAGTTATTCATTTTTCTTCTTTAACGTCTTTCAAAACAGTTTTACTTCTGTGTCTCTGCCAGTGAAACGTTTACTACTTCTGACCTTAGCTGTGTTCTCTATTTTTGTTCTTTTTTATTACTCTTTTGTGTTGGTGCTGTTTGGTTTGAGTCATTGTTATTACAGGTCAGTGACCTTTAATGACTCTCAATTTTCGTGAATAAACCAGTCTTAGTCTTAATCTTAATCCGTTGTTAGATGTCATTAGGACGTGACATTGTCACGGAAAAAACGTTAATAAAATATATATAAAGTCGCACCCAAAACGTGACATTAGTTTTCATGATGACTTTTTACTGTGACTTTTTATGCTTTTGCCGTTACTTTTTTTTTACAGTGATGCCTGTCATTATAGTTTCGGTTTTACCATTATTTGCACACTAGAGCAAATAGCTTTTCATCTATTCACCTCGATAAATTGCTCACTGAAATGTATGAGGGCATGATTAAACTTATAAAATTACAAACTTTTTCTTTCAACATATTTTAAAAGAAATGTTTTATGTCTTGTTCAACTAGTTCAGATCAGCCGTAAAACTATGGACATTATGGTAGTGTAGGATATTTATAACTCCTGGCATATTTCATTTTATTTAGCAGTTAAACTGAGTAAAGAAATTATGGGGGTCATGGATAATTCTAAATCTGGGCATATTTCATTTCCGTGCGAATGAAACTCACTAAAGACACTGTGGTAGTCTGAGGTATTTGTATATCTTGGCATGTCTCATTTTCTTTACCAATGGAATTCATTAGATAAACCATCGGAGTCATCGAGAATGCTGAATCTTGGCATATTCCATTTTCTATACGTGTGAAACTCACTAAAGAAACTATGGAAGTGTTGGATATTTGTAAATCTTCACAGATTTCATTTTCTTTAGCAGTTAAACTGAGTAACGAAATTATGGGGTCATGGATAGTTCTAAATCTCGGCGTATCTCATTTTCTGTATGAATGAAAGTCACTACAGACACTGTGGTAGTCTGGGGTATTTGTATATCTTGACATATCTCATTTTACCAATGGAATTCATTAAATAAACCATCGGAGTCATGCAGAATGCTAAATCTTCACATATTTCATTTTCTCTACCAATGGAATTCATTAAAGAGACCATCGGAGTCATGGAGAATGCCAAATCTTGGCATATTTCATTGTCTTTGCGAATGAAACTCGTTACACACACTATGGTAGTGTGGGATATTTGTAAATGTTGGCATATTTCATTTTCTTTAGCAGTTAAACTGAGTAAAGAAATTATGGGGGTCATGGACAGTTCTAAATCTTGGCATATTTCATTTTCTGTATGAATGAAACTCACTAAAGACACTATGGTACTGTGGGATATTGGTAAATCTTGGCATATCTCATTTTCTTTACCAGTGGAATTCATTAAAGAGACCATCGGAGTCATGGAGAATGCCAAATCTTGGCATATTTCATTGTCTTTACGAATGAAACTCGTTACACACACTATCGTAGTGTGGGATGTTTGTAAATGTTGGCATATTTCATTTACTTTAGCAGTTAACCTCACTAAAGAAATTATGGGAGTCATGGATAGTTCGAAATCTGGGCATAGTTTATTTTCTTTGCGAATGAAACTCACTAAAGACATTATGATAGTGCAGGATATTTGTAAATCTTGGCATATTTCATTAGCAGTTAAACTGAGTAAAGAAATTATGTGGGTCATCGATAATTCATCTGGGCATATTTCATTTTCTGTATGAATGATACTCACTAAAGACATTATGGTATTTGTATATCTTGGCATATCTCATTTTCTTTACCACTGCAATTCATTACAGAAACCAACGGAGCAATCGAGAACGCTGAATCTTGGCATCTTTCATTTTCTATACGTGTGAAACTCACTAAAGAAACTATGGAAGTGTTGGATATTTGTAAATCTTGCCATATTTCATTTTCTCTAGGAGTCAAGCTCATTAAAGAAATTTCGGGGATCATGGATAGTTCGAAATCTCGGCATAGTTAGTTTTCTTTACCAGTGAAACTCACTAAACACACTATGGCATTGTGGGATATTGGTAAATCTTGGCATATCTCATTTTCTTCACAAATGGAATTCATTAAAGAAATCATCGGAGTGATCGAGAACGCCAAATCTTGGCATATTTCATTGTCTTTAGAATGGAACTCCCTAAGGACACTATGGTAGTGTAGGATATTTGTAAATCTTGGTATATTTCATTCTCTCACTCAGTTAAACTCGGTAAAGAAATTATCGGAGTCATGGATAGTTCTAAAGATACAAATACCTGAGACCACCACAGTGTCTCTAGTGAGTTTCATTCATACGGAAAATGAAATATACCAAGATTTCGAACTGTCCATGACCACAAAAATTTCATTAGGTAACTCCTAAAGAAAATGAAATATGCCAAGATTTACAAATATCCCACACTACCATAGTGTCTGTTCCAAGTTTCTGTCGTTAACACAATGAAATATGCCAAGATTTACTAATATCCCACAGTACGATAGTGTCTTTAGTGACTTTCATTCATAGAGAAAATGAAATATGCCAAGATTTAGAAGTAATCATGACCCCCATAATTTCTTTACTCAGTTTAACTGCTAAAGAGAATGAGATATGCCCAGATTTACAAATATCCTACTTTCTTTAATGAATTCCATTGGTAAAGAAACTGACAAATGCCAAGATTCAGTAATATCACACATTACCATNCATAGTGTCTTTAGTGAGTTTCATTCGTCAAGAAAATAAACTATGCCCAGATTTTGAACTATCCATGACTCCCATAATTTCTTTAGTGAGTTTAACTGCTAAAGAAAGTGAAGTATGCCAAGATTTAGCGTTCTCGATGACTCCGATGGTTTCTTTAATGAATTCCATTGGTAAAGAAAATGAGATACGCCAAGATTTACCAATATCCCACAGTACCATAGTGTCTTCAGTGAGTTTCATTCATACAGAAAATGAAATATGCCCAGATTTAGAATTATTTATGACCCCCATAGTTTCTTTACTGAGTTTAACTGCTAAAGAAAGTGCGATATGCAAGATGTCATAGTTTCTTTAATGAATTCCATTGGTAAAGAAAATGAGATATGCCAAGATTTACAAATATCCCACACTACCATAGTGTCTTTAGCGAGTTTCATTCGTCAAGAAAATAAACTATGCCAAATATACCCAGATTTTGAACTATCCATGACTGAAATATGCCAGGATTTAGAAGTATCCATGACCCCCATAATTTCTATAGTGAGTTTAACTGCTAAAGAAAATGAAATATGCCAAGATTTACAAATATCCAACACTACGTCTTCAGTGAGTTTCATACGTATAAAAAATGAAATATTCGAAGATTCTGCATTCTCGATAATTCCGATGGTTTATTTAATGAATTCCGTTGGTAAAGAAAATGAGACATGCCAAGATTTACAAATATCCCAGACCACCATAGTGTCTTTAGTGAGTTTAACTGCTAAAGAAAATGAAATATGCCAAGATTTAGAATTATCCATGACCCCCATAATTTCCTTACTCAGTTTAACTGCTAAAGAGAATGAGATATGCCCAGATTTACAAATATCCTACTTTCTTTAATGAATTCCATTGGTAAAGAAACTGACAAATGCCAAGATTCAGTAATATCCCACAATACCATAGTGTCTTTAGTGAGTTGCATTTGTCAAGAAAATAAACTATGCCCAGATTTAGAACTATCCTTGACTCCCATAATTTCTTCAGCGAGTTTAACTGCTAAAGAAAATGAAATATGCCAAGATTTACAAATATCCAACACTACGTCTTCAGTGAGTTTCATACGTATAAAAAATGAAATATTCGAAGATTCTGCATTCTCGATAATTCCGATGGTTTATTTAATGAATTCCGTTGGTAAAGAAAATGAGACATGCCAAGATTTACAAATATCCCAGACCACCATAGTGTCTTTAGTGAGTTTAACTGCTAAAGAAAATGAAATATGCCAAGATTTAGAATTATCCATGACCCCCATAATTTCCTTACTCAGTTTAACTGCTAAAGAGAATGAGATATGCCCAGATTTACAAATATCCTACTTTCTTTAATGAATTCCATTGGTAAAGAAACTGACAAATGCCAAGATTCAGTAATATCACACATTACCATAGTGTCTTTAGTGAGTTACCTTCATACAGAAAATGAAATATGCCAAGATTCAGCATTCTCGATGACTCCGATGGTTTCTTTAATGAATTGCATTGGTAAAGAAAATGAGATACGCCAAGATTTACAAATATCCCACACTACCATAGTGTCTTTAGTGAGTTTCATTCGTCAAGAAAATAAACTATGCCCAGATTTTGAACTATCCATGACTCCCATAATTTCTTTAGTGAGTTTAACTGCTAAAGAAAGTGAAGTATGCCAAGATTTAGCGTTCTCGATGACTCCGATGGTTTCTTTAATGAATTCCATTGGTAAAGAAAATGAGATACGCCAAGATTTACCAATATCCCACAGTACCATAGTGTCTTTAGTGAGTTTCATTCATACAGAAAATGAAATATGCCAAGATTTAGAACTATCCATGACCCCCAGAAAAGAAGAATCCTCGAAAGAGAATGAAATACGCCACGATTTACGGATATCCATACCCGCATCGATAATACTGATATTGACTTTACGGCTGATGATAATAGGAGCGACTCCGGTTCCAAATTTACTGCATTTACGTTGGACTAGACAAATGGAGGATTACCACACCGAAAGTGAATTCTTAAAAATGTAATGTTGAACAAGAAAGTGTATACTCGCTTGGATCTAATTGTGGCTGATCAGTACTGGTGATTGATTATCATGTGAAATAGAAGAAACAAGGTACAAAACAAAGTTATCAGCAAGTTAGAAATCGATGCTGATGATAATAATTTCTCCGTACAAGATATTTTACCAAAAGCCGTACTCTGAACTAATAAGTCTCTCTTCTATCTTGCATTTAGATGATGTTCCATTACAATTAAGAACACAAATAAAATTGAAACCAATGTCAGTATCGAATTTTATGTCAAATTATTCGAAAACGGCGAAGAAGGTTTGTGAGCATTATTATTCAGCTTCCGCATGCATCAGCTGGCTTTCTTAATAGTCCAAGTTGCACTCATACAACTGCCATACCAAACGACCCTGGCGATCAACGAATGGATCGTACTAGTGGTGCCGGTTTTGTGCGTTTTGATTATTGTTTGAACAGTAGCAGAATTGATGGTATAAATGAACGAATGAAGCAACAAACCAGAAGCAGAAGTCACTCAAGAAGACGTTCTAGTCGTGATAAACGACGATCAAGTTCAAGGTAAAACATGCAAACGTCCAACCACCTAGTCCATACTTCAATTATGTTTCATTAATTCTAGATCAGACTCAAAATCAATAACTTGGATATTGGCAATTAGTTAAAGGAGAACGTGAAAAGTGTCCACACTATGTTGCTTATTCAAGATATGGTGTTCAGTGATATTTAGCAAATGATACATTAATTAAGCCGATAGATTCTTTAGAAGTTTTCAACAAACAACAGTCAATTGTACTCCACTTATATGAACGGAAAGTGTGCCAAGATGTTTTTCGTCGAATTATTCGTCATATTCTTACTGACTTTAATTTGAAGGAAGAACAACGACGTGTAACATTACATCAAATAGTACATCGTTGGCCAGCATTATGTTTTGATGATGGTATTAATCAAATTATATCTGAAGGCGACAATTTCGATACGTACAAAAATCAATAACTTGGACATTTGGACTATCGTTTAAATGTGAAAAATGGAATCGAATTGGATGTCAACAAATAAGAAATTTTAACTTAACCGTTAATTGTCAGACGGTCATGATGAATGTAAAATCACATGTTAATATTGACAAGTTGCTCGCATGGACTGATGCTCGCTAGGACTGATGCTCTCTTGGACAGATGCTCATCGAGACTTATGAGACTGATATTCAGAACCACTATGCATATTTGTTATTACTGACGGATCACAAATTCAGCTATTAAAACGTAAAGATACGAAATTGTTCTCGTTCAATGAAAATACTAACACGTTCATCGAATTACCAGCCGTTCAATTCTCAAAAGTTCAAAATGCTGCTAAACATCTGATGTTAGTTTATACGAATGTTTTTTTTTTACCGAGTTATAGGAAAAATACTGAAAAGTATTGTTTAAATTTTAGAAACTCTATAACCCGATGAAGAAAGGTCTAAAATTAAATTCCAAATGTATATCTCTGCGAAGCCCGGGAGCCAAAAACTAGTTTTGCGAGAAAAAACGCATTTTGTACACAGGCCACCTATTTCAGGGCATATAGATAATATGTCAACAAGTATTGTTAGAGAAGAAGGGAATAGTTTTTCTATTTATTGTCCCTGAGTGTCGCATATTGAATGAGTTAAGCTTTGGAATCGAGGTTGATTAGCTTATTTTTTTATTTAGAAAGATAGATTTATGGGTTTAAATTGTACTTTTTTGCACGCATAATATGAGAAAACTGCATAAGTTGCTATGCACACGCCATCTCCAGAAATTTAACCTCATTCAGGACGTCTTTGAGTCCAATGCATTTCTATTGGCCACTTTGAACATCCAATGCGATTTGGAATTTTTACGGGATAAGTGTTTGGGATGGGTTAGCTTCTACTGGATCTATGCGGAAGCGCTTCTCGTTGCAAATCAGCCGTTTTTTTACACACTACCATAAGACCAGTAATATAATAAAACAAGGTTAAAAACGGTTTAGCTGACATTTTCACGCTTTACTCCGGTTCATATTAGCATAAGGAATAAATATAGAAAGCGTGGTGATGTACCAATACAAACACATGTGATCCGTTTTTATTAGTTTTTTTAGGGACAACCGCTTTTAGCCACGAATAACTGCCACTAACAGTGGCTAAAAGTAGTATTGGTAAAAATTTCACCATAGATAAGAAAATGTGTGGATCTTACTTTCCCATTGGTCAATACCAAACAAAAGGGAAAGAAGGAAAAACGATGTCGCAGAAGTATGTTTCTTGCTCAGAGGTACAAGAAAAAATGCGAGAAACTAATCGAATTTTATACAGTTTAACTGTATCTGAATCTAATAGATTCAGATTTTCATCTAGATCATGAATATAAAATTGATTTTGAATAACAAGGCTATAGTAAATAAAAAATCAAGTTTTTTATGTTTACCTTTCTGAACTATATGTAAAAAAGACAATTTTTTCTTTTTTTTCCTATACAGTGCGAGTGTCCACGTGATGTCAGATGCTTGTTTTATGCAAGATTTATTCAATCTTTCAAATATCCATAGATCAGCACAACATAGCCGCCGAAACACATGCTCAAAATGTTTGTATATACTCAGAATTTTGAGCTCTATCCGAATCTCAATGCTTCAGGAGGTAGAAACGTATGCTCGGGGAAATATACATGTTTTAAGGAAATGTTGACAAAAATTAAAATCCGTTTTTTAACTTAATGATAAAATATTAGAGTTTCGTTCAAAGTTCATTCGATAGAGCACATGAAACTCTGTATGCTCACAAAATTCCGAGCTTTCGAGTAATCTCCTTCATGATATTTTTATTGCTTTAACGAATTTTATCAAAAATTCATTTTTTTCAGTTATTTTCAAGTAAAAAAAGATCTCGGGCCATTTTCATCGATCTAAAAATTTGCAGCGGAATAAAATTTATAACTTTAGAATGTTTTGTCTTTCTGAGGAAATTACTTTCTAAAAAAAAGACGATGAACTCGATCATTAAGGATATGTGATAGCTTAGGGTTGTATCCAAGAACTGCTATTATACGCTTTATAGTTAACCAACTTCTTACTACTGTAAAACCTCTATTAGTGAACACCACTAATTCCAACGGGCATATTTCCATTCAATATACCGAGATGACTTGTTCATTAGAGATAGTTAATTAGCTTGTTTTGTCATTAAATTCATTGTGCTTTCTTCTACTGGGAGATATAAAAATACGTAATAGTTTATGAAGAAATTTATCAAGAATAAAGGATGAAATGCCGACGTTAAATTTTCATGAATTAAGAATATTCGCTCTGCAATCTTTGATAGAGTAGTTTGTCAGATTTAATTGTAGAAGTCATTTTTTTAACGTTTCTTATTAGAAAAAAGTCTTGAGAATCTTACAATTTCAATAGAATTATTTAATTTCGTGGAAAAATGACGTATGAACAGTAGCTTGAAGAAAAGATTTATATAATCTTTATCTCCATTATAATGAAAAATTCTTTTATTGTAAGATTTGCAAGACTTTTCTAATGGGAAATATTAAAAAATATGACTTCTATGAGAAAGACATGTATCAAAGAAAGAAACCGTTCCTTTTCGTACGTAAGGATAATTGTTGTACATATATGTCAGCGTCCAAACTCTGCTCCAGACCAATCTCAGATTGGCCTAGGCCAAATTTCGATCGGAGTTTGACCTGTAATTTCAGTAGTCCAAACTACAATCGGAGATTCGACTAGACCAATCTTGATCGAAAGAAAAAATTGCAGTCCAAAGTTACATTGGACTAACTGTTCTAGTTCAAACTCTGATTGAACTAGTCCAAACTGAAATTAAAAATTTCCTCAGGCCAAACTCAGAATGGACCAGACAAAACAGATATGAAATAGTAAAGTTATAATGTCATTGCAGTACTGCGCGTGCATAACAAAACTTAATACTTAACTTCTTAATCTCTCTTGTTTTCTGTCATGGAATATAACGATTTTATTGATGAGATGCAATCGCAATCGAGTCAGTCAGTGTACAACCATCCTGATAGTAATGATATTGGCAGCAATGGCGTGATTTTGTCAAATGGAAATGATGTGGTGATCGCAGATGATATATCTAACGCAGAAAAAACTTTCTATGCCAAGGTTGATGATTCCAAAAACGGTTTATCATCGGGTATGCGTCAGAAGACTATGATAACTGTATCGTACTATAACAAAATACTTAATGCATTAAAACAAACCACATCTGGAAAAGAAACTGGTGTAAATAGCTATTTCTATGCATGGTGTAAAAAGTTTTTCAGAGTTGATAATTGTGCTGTTGGTGAGTTTATTGGAGTCAAAATAGATAAAGTGGACAGAACCAATACCGATCCAAAACTCTTACCGTGTGTTATTATTGATAAAAAGCATCATGACGTTAAAGTTGTAGGTGTAAATGGAATAATCGATCAATGGTGGCCTTTAGAATCATTAGTTCGTTTATCTGCGGTATCTCAAGAATTACGTGATTTAAATCTCAGTGAATTGAAAGAAATACCACCGATTACAGCTTCAAAGCTTTTTGTTCGTAATGCTCTCAATGGTGTCACTTGCTCATGCAAAGGTGGTTGCAAAAACAATCAATGTGCGTGCAAGAAAAACAAAGTATTCTGTTCGACAAAATGCCATA
>CAJNOQ010008520.1:0-11124 GCA_905250885.1 Didymodactylos carnosus | reverse complement strand
ATACGAGAGTGTTTTTCAGTATCTAAAATTCAAGATGGTCGAAAAGTAGAAGGATCGACGACTTTTCGGAGAATAATTCTTAGTTTTAATTTTTCTACATGCGCGCAACTTTTGTGAGTTTTTTCAAAGAAAAATGTCGCTAAAACACTTGAAAATTTACCGTTTATGACGAAAAAAACCAAAAAGCTTTTGCGTAAACAACGGTTCTTTCAAAAGTGAGACACATGAAAAACTAAAGGTGATTGTCTTCTACTTTATCTACTAGTTTATGTCTTTGAGATTTTGAGAAACAGAATCGAATGGAAGTTTAGTGAAGCGATCCGCTTCTTTATTTTGATGAAAACATTGAAAAGATGGCGCTATAGTCGAAGTTTTAAGTTTCAAGTAATGTTTGCATCTTAACGGCACCACGACACAAGTACACCAAGATTCCGGCACTACCAGAACTAACTTGCGTTTGCCTTAAGGAAACTTCTATGTGATAAATATTTTATCTCATTTGACTCATCATACCGCCAGTTACAAAGTTACGTATCCTTTTTTTTCTTTCCTTTTCTGTGTTGAGAAAAATCGTTTTTACTGATATCATAGTCATTTTAGGCGGTAGTCAAGGCGTAACTTTGTAACTGGCGGTATGATGACTCGAATGAGATAAAATATTTACCTGTATCACATACGTAGAAAAACTAGATAGGTTTACAAAATCGACCTGTACGTAGTGCACTCCACGCGATTCGAAGCGGCACCACCAGTAGGGTTTTGGGTCTAGGGTCATTTTTGCAACGTCTCAGTACTCAGTTTTTGATACTGAATCTGAAAAAATTAGTTTGAGCTGGAAAAAAAATAAAGTAGAAAATTTTGCACATTTCGAAAAGGATGTGTTTTTCTCGAAAAACGACATCTCTCGAGTATTTCGTATTTTTCGACCGGAAGGAAGCATTTGCTATGGCTAAAAAGTAGATTTTCGTGATCAGCAGTTCACGCTCTATCAAATGGTGTAGAAAAAAGGCGAAAAAAACTTTTTACTCGAAGTTTGAATTGCCTGCAGCTAATTAAAAGGAAGAAAGAGAATTGGCAGAACAGTGCTCAAAGGTTT
The DNA here is from genome assembly GCA_905250885.1 of Didymodactylos carnosus. Taxonomy (NCBI): domain Eukaryota; kingdom Metazoa; phylum Rotifera; class Eurotatoria; order Philodinida; family Philodinidae; genus Didymodactylos; species Didymodactylos carnosus. The sequence goes on along the minus strand of CAJNOQ010008520.1, from coordinate 10,028 downwards.
TGGAAATATAGGACTAGCTCAATTAACGTTTTCTACGGTTGAACGGTAGTTATCACTCGATTTTCTTCTTGTCGAACATAAAGCACATTATGTACAAGTGCAAACAGTAGTAAGATCATCTCAAATTTTGTGAAATTATGTTCACAAGACACATGAAAGAAAAAAAAAGAGTTAGAAACTATTTCGAGACAAGTTTGATATACATGAATAGTGAGTATGATGCGAAACCTTAAATTATGATTGGAAGTTATGAAAAACACAATAGATTTACTTAAATATAAATATCAAATAGGCTGATGTAACTTCGAATCATTTAAAATTACGACGTACTATCGTTTGTTCCTTCATTGTCTTTCAATACATATTCATTTTTAATCAATTCATACTTTAATGTCGAATTATAATCATCTTTTTGTTCATTGTAGATCTTAATTAAATTGTTACAAATGGTAATAATCCACCACGAACTATGACTGACGATTGACTCTAAAAGAATTTTTAGAGCTTTTTCATAATTAGTTAGAGCATTATCATATCTTTTTATTTTTTCATACAGGAAAGCTAAAGAATTGAGGCTAATAGCACATTTCTCATCATCAATTGATGAATAGTATTTCAGTGTATATTGAACTTGTAATTCTTTGTATTGTATTACGTTTAGATTATCACCAATGTTCATGTAGAGTTGAGACAATTTTTCATATATGTCTATTTGTTCAATTTCTGTTGTTGTTTCTCCAATTGCTTTGATGTAAGATTCTATAGCCAAATTGAAAGATTTTGAGGACATACTTGAATTTCTAATTACGTCCTTTGAGTAACAACGAGCGATGTCATGGTGAATTTGTCCAATGTTAATTGAACAATAGTTTGACTCGTTATTCCAAGTCTGTAATGCTTTACTATAATAAGATAATGCTGCTATAATATTGTTTTCGGGCCAAGACTGATATCGACCGATACAATGAAATCGAAGTGCATTAATCCATTTTTCTTCTTGTGGATATAAATCACAAAAAATATCAAAAATTAAGTTTATATCTGCGATCGATGCAAACTGCAAACTATCAGACAAGGGAGTTAGACACATTTTTAATCGCTGACTATCACATGTCAAACTTTCAACGACTCTATCATCTACTAAAAATTCATCTCGTGTTAATTGTAATTTCACAGTCCATAATTTTTCATTTTCGTCGTAACTGATACCATTTTGTCTTACTATTTTAAATGGTGTTCCCATCATAAATAAAATTTCTAATTCGCCTGAAAATTGACTCAAATGTGAAATATCGGCATAAGGACGTGATTGTCGACGAATATCAATTTCAATTTCGAATAGAACACGTTCATAACTACTATCTTCCATTTGATCAGCTTCAGGAAGGAAAAAGAGTGCCAACTGACGATCTGGGGAAGTGGAAAGTAAACCGTTATTTATAATGTTGAAATCACTATTGAGTTCATTAATTTCTTTGCGTGACATTATCTGCCCACGATAGACATTAATTCTCGGTTCTGTTGAATGTCGTAGTTTAAGTCTTTCATATTCTGTTTGTACTTGCCTATACAAATCTTGTACAAAGAAACCAAAGAGAAACATCACTTCAATATTATGTTGACGAAGTGCACGATTTAAAATACTATAGAGAAATGTGTTACGTGTATACCACCAAACAGCTCTATCTGGTTTATATTCTTTCTCAAATTCATCAAGAATTTTTAATTCTGATTCTTTACCATCGTAATAAGTTCTTAATGAATCAACAAGTTTATGATGAAATCTATCTGGATATGATAAATAAATTAGAACATTCATATAAGTTATCCACCAAGATTCAATAGCATCATCCGTTGTGTTGTCTTCTTTTCCAGGATCATTAAAAATTCCATTATTTTTATACTTTTTATATTGTAAGACGTCTACTTTCAAATCACATAATAATTGGTCAGGATCTTTGCAAACACATTTGATCTAAATGAAAAGAAAAATTGCTTGACTTCTTACTGATTTTGACAGCGAAATAGGACTAGAATCCTAATATAATAACTATCTGTGTCCCTTTTTCTAGTGTTCGTAATACACTGAACACTTTTGAGCTTAAGTGAGACTATATCAGTTCGATGCAGTTTTTCATGTACTATCCAAATATGGAATCGAAAATGTTAATAAAGGCCGACATCAGGTCGAAAATCATGAGCTACCAGCAAAATTCCTTATTTTCACTTGTATGTCGAGATTTCGACTACCAAAACTTAATTTTCATGCAAAATAAATATGATATTCAAAATCAGCATCACAATCTACATCAAGCAACATATATTTTATCAAAAAATATTTTCTCTCAAAAATCCGGTTTGAATCCCACAATCCAGATAGAGCAAAAAAATGGTCTAATTTTCCAGGACTATAGTTTTGAATTCTAAGATAGTGATATCCATAATCAGCATATTCCACTTGATAGTACCAGGTAGTTTTAACAAATAAATTTTGAAAAATGTTTTCGAAATCCCGTAGGAAGTACAGCGGTCAAAAAACCGAAAGTGATTTCTAGGAAAATGACTATGCTAGATTTGTAGCACATATCAACCTTGTTACACCCATATAATTATTTCTTGAAAATATTCGGAAGAGAAAAGTGACCCTATGGACAGGTGTCCTTTCAACCAAAAAGCTCGTTTTCTTCTCAAGATATTGAAGGTTGAAGAAACTTAATCTTCTGACCTCTCTTGTGATATACAATCGTTGTTTGGGTATTCAATATCTTGAGAAGAAAACGAGCTTTTTGATTGAAATTTGTCCGACATTCTAATGACCATGTAACCTACCTATGGACGAAATTTCAGGTCAAAATTTCCCAAGTCGATTTTTTCAAATATACTTTTCCAGAGGTAAAAAAATACATTAACACAGTCATAGCTCAAGAACAGTAGAGTACGACGATAAATGTTTTTAGGTTTGCACTAGTCTGATCGGATCCTACTAGTGAGCAAAATATCAGCTTCATCAGCAAGTCACACTTGGGGAACTTTCCTTATAAGTATAGATGTCAATTATTTGGACAATATTTTGGCTGTAATTTCCACCAACACAGTCTCAGCCGTTAATTGTTTCATACTTGAGATTAAGATACTTGATGTAGCTAAACCCACGCAGTTTCAACTGAAACCTCAGGCACATCTGCGGATCTCCCTTTGTCAGTGATAAAATTTCTGAATATATCCTAAAATGTCCTTGCAAAAATGTCCTTCAGAGTAAATGTTCCCAAGAAATAGTCCTTATTTAGAACAGCAGCCACGACCGGTTTCGACCTTGCTGAAGGGTCTCATTAGACGGCATAGCCATAATTGGAGTCATGCAATATTAACACCGGTTCTCTGCTAGTTTTCGAACTAGTAGTTGAACATTCGGTTTTTTCGTAACCCTTATGGTTATGATGAATAGAAAGCAAGTTCGAAACCGGTCGTGGCTGCTGTTCTAAATGATCAGTTTGGAAACTTTTTGAACGCTCCGTGTATATATCATCAACAGGCAGGGGAACAGCCTTTTACAAATGTTTTTAGGTGGCAGTGTCGCGAGGTGGCAAAAATTATAGCATCGACAACTTTTTGGAATTTTGTGTAAACTTTTCAAAAAATTTTTGGGAACTTTCCAAGATTTTTCGAAAAGTTTTCGTAAATCATCAAGTAACAAACGAAAAACTTCCGAAGATTGGGGGATCACTCCCTTTCCGCTTGAGATACTCCTGATTACTTGTTATCTCGGTTTGAAAAACGTTAAAGAAATCTTTATTTTGTTGACTCAATGAGGCAGTTTTTTATGATTCTTCACAGAGTTCTGTAGTAACTTCAGTAAATGCAACATACCTTTGAATGATTTGAAATCCACTCGGAATGATTCGCCTCAAAGTCATAGACAATAACAGACCAAATATTTTTAAAATCAGTAATTTGTGAAATAAAAAGTTCACCTGACTCACTGGATGGTATTACTAAAAAGATTGTTGATAATTTTGCTTCTTCAATGTATGTTAAACATTCTTTCGCGTTATCAAACACTTTAACATAATCAATAACTTTTCGAAGATTCTCAATTGTTAACGTTACCAAATGACCTAACCACACTAACTGATGTGATTCAAGATTAATTTGTTCGCGATCGAAGAATCGACGACGTTGTATATCGTTTTTTGCTGCTTTAGAAGTAGTGTTGTAGGCAAATGTGACCTTTGATGAAGTTACGTTATGAAGGGAAACAGATAATTCTAATAAAGCTTCATTATTAGAAGAAGTCGTCTCAGTTGCTGAATCTTCTAACTTTTTCTTGAACAGCTTTGCTCTTAGTTTTTCGGCATAGCTTGAAAAAGACAACATTATGTTCGTGGACGAAATGTCGTTTGTACTCCTAAAATACGAAACCGGAAAAAGTAGAGCTATTAATGTGTCAAAAGTGTTGTATGCTGTATATGTGCATGCGACAGGTACACTCTTACTGGAATAGCTTTTCAGATCAATGATGATTTTTGGACCAAAGAATGAATTCTTCCTACTTGTTGTTAAATCATGATATTTTTTTCGAAAATTAGAAGCATCCCACATGCTTCTTCTGTTTACACCTGTTCTCAAATTCGTAGGATAAAAGATGCATTCACCAGGTAGACAAGTGTTGAAAAAATAAACGACGTTCTTACGCGTAAAAAGCGCAGATTTCAATACGTTAAAAAATTTCTTTTTTTTTGAAAAAACTAGTAACTATGTGAATATTAACCTTATAAAGCTCATTGTTTTTAAAAAAGATTTCTTTTTAACGCGTTAAAATGTGTGCTTTTTGCTAGGAGAAACTCCACTTTTTTTGTTATTTGTCTGCCTGACTCACGTCACTATTTTGACCAGATAACCCTGTTAACTCTGACCTACTCTGATTGTTCTTCTGACTCCAGACTATTACAAGTAACTTGACCGACTCCTTTGATACGACTGACTCCAACATTATTATTTTGTTTTCAATGCTACAGGATCAGCTGTTTTCTCCTTAGAGCTATCGCTTCTATTGCCATGAAGCGATGACGAATGTTACTATAAAAATAAAATTTGCAGTCACAGATAAGAGTTTAAAGAAGAAATGCTTATATATGCTGTTAATATCAGTCTAATGTTGTTCGTTGGAACAAAGTATTCTTTGTATTCTTCTGATTCTTAGTAATGGCTCCATGCTTCTTCGCCTTTTTCGAATAGAATGCCGTACCGCAAAGAATTTACTAGCCTCATAGACACCTTCAGATCATTTTTTTGTTGATGAGATCCTTAAATTAACTCCTCTGTAAGTAACAATTTGTTGGTCAATACCCGTAAGATCGAAGCTCTCTTCGATATACGCAGTCAAGAAGAATAGGCAAAGTACGGCTAAATGTACATATTTAATAAGCGCTTAAATGTTCGATGGTATGTGGTTAATACACAATATCTGTTTCTTTCAACTATTTAGCTTGTTTTGTGCGTATAGAAACTGAAGATAAGATAAGAAGTAAATTTGTTTTTTTTACAACTCTACTGGTAATGCTAGCAACAATTATACTGCTTCTTCACTTTTATATGTGACGTACTTTATTGTTGCATGTAGTGATAAGCAGCAAGTGCTTTGTCAGCTTTTTTCTTTTGCAAAGTACGGAGCTTGTTTTCTCTTGCGATTTATTATGTATCGTTCATGACGACAAACGTTTCTCAACACAGAGGAAATCGAAGCTCCGGTGGAATTCAGACATAACAGAGCTTAGGTTTTTCTTATTACACTGGAGTTTTCATCAGAATTGGCTGCAGTCGCGAGGACTAATAAGTCAACTCACTCAAATAAAACGCTTTATATATATGCCAGTGGACAGTGAAGGATAGCTCAGGTTTGTTTTTAATTCCAATTGATATTATTAATAATGGTCCAGGTACGAGTTACATAGATTGTTGGACAGAATATTTTCTTTCATTAATTGATACTCATGGAAATTTACCATTTTTAACAGATTTATTTAATTATCTTTTGTACCCTTCGATGAATTTTAAAGTATAAAGATGAATATCAAGCTGGACAAATTATGTTTTTTCTTGGTGAAATCACCGATGAACACGTTCAAATGGCAATAATCAGTAAATTTGTGATTAGAAAAAGAAACACACGATTTTTTTAGTATTTATTTAGATGGAATTTCAAAAGAATCAATGTTCATTTCATCTCTAAATGCTAATAAAACCCATCAGGTGAGAAATCTTTCGATAATCGAAAGTAAATAGTGAATATCTTTTCATTGATATAGATAAAAAACCTGACAAATGATTTATTAATGAAACAAATCAATACATATGTCTTCGTGCATATATATGATCAGTTTGATCAGTAATTGATCTATGATCACACTGAATAGTCTGAAAGTCTAATCAACAATTCTTTCCAAACTCATCCAAACAACGAATATCAATTAATAAGAAAGTCTTTAATGAGTGATTATTTGATGTTCATTACGATCAATCTATTATCATCAGAAGAATTTTTGCGCCAAAGCAATGTTTTCAATGATCTGAACATTTCATATCCACTGTCAAACAAGTTTTCTATGAAGATGTCTGATATATTTCCCAGTGAATTAAAAGAAATACTCTATCGCTGTGAAAATGATTTTGATTGCCCATGAGTTCAGTCAGGTATGGAAAATGTCGAATGAACGAGATGATTTTCGAGTTTTTAGATAGGTTTTTATGGTGGTGGTTGATCGGAAGAAATGATCAAAGATTAAAAAAAGAAATGATCAAAAAAAGGAAGAAATTTTCTTGATTTCAACAATTTTCCTTTAGGCAAAGAAAATTTCGACGAAGCTAGAGAAATTCTTCGATCAATTCCATCTTTATTCAATCTTTATTTTAATCTCAATCTTGAGAAAGAAGATTAATTGGATTTTCACTATAAAAACTCTCTTGTTTATCAACAAATGATCGTTATCAATTTGCAAGAATGAATTTTTCATCAATAATCAATATCACAAAACATTTTTAATATGTCGAGATCGATCAGTTGATGAAGAAATCTTTCGTTGTTTTCTAGAATATGATTCAACTGGTAGCTTCTCAAAAGAGATACTTTTTAATGAAATCTCGCTATTTGAAGAATATGTAGCTATTTAAAGCTTTCGATTGTTCTGCTGTTTTCTATCATACAATTGAAAACAAAACGAAATGATGTTTATTGACTTCAGTAGTTGAACGGTTATTTTATCTTTTTATATTTTATTCGCTAATCCTGAAAATTTCATACACCAAAATGATAATATTAAATTTACACTGAAAAAAATCGAGTATTTATTTCCTGAAATGCAATCGTGCTCTAAATTCATTTACCTATCAAATAATTTATATTTGTCAGAATGAAGTTTATATATATAAATGTCATCCAATCACCCTGTCTCGGTATGTATGCTAAATGTCGAAAGAAAAAAGTCGAAATGAAAAAAGTCGAAAGAAAAAAGTCGAAATGAAAAATGTCGAAAGGAAAAATGTCGAAATGATGATGAAATGTTTATTTAATTTCAATGAAAAAAAGGAAAATACGTTTATTACAAATGACAAACAACAGCTACCGGGATTTATTGGGATTTTTTAATAGATCCATACACGTTTTTAAATAAATTTTGCACTATCTCGAGGGTGAGGGCGAAGGCAATGGTGAGGGTGAAGGCAAAGACACAAGTGAGGGTGAAGGGGACAGCAGTTGAGGGAGGGTGCACGAAAATCTTCATAGCGTTAATAAATCCGTATGAAATAAATAAATTCTAATAAATCCTGCAGAAGAAATAAATCCCGGTTTGCTCTCATATATAGACATTTTTCATTTTTGATAGTTTTCCTGTCGACATTTTACCTTTCGACGTTTTCGTAGTAAATCAACTATACCACCAGTTGATACTCACTATCATGACTATTATCTTCATATCTGTAAATAACTGTACATTTTGTTTTCAGAATTTTTTCATTAAACTGAAGTACAAAACATCACACGAAAATGCTGGCAAAGATCATTGTTACCATCTCATTCACACTGAAATTACTGTTCCTAATAATAATAATCAATAATAATTGATAATAATATAATCAAGTTGGACTGGGTATTCAAGTGGACATAGTCACCACTGATGTTTCCAAATACATATTGATGTCAAATCCCGGTCACGAATAATGATGAAAAATGTGTCCAATCGGTCACTCGTCTATGAATCCGATGCACCAATCAGCAAGGAAGGGACTGGCAATCGATAAGTATCACTACAGATGTCACCATTGAGATCGTTAGCATATGAAATGTCATTTCTAAGGTCGCAAAAAAAGGAAAATATGGACACCACCGCATAAATACTAATAATCTGCATAAGATGAAATATGATTGGCTATCGAAATAACAAAAGGATTCGATCCCATGAAACTAAATGTCCGTGATACATGGACCAAAAACGAGCCAGCTGTTCACGTTCAACATCTTTAAATCAAAATTTCATTCATGAAACTTTCTTCCACATTGTCTTCAACCAGTGTTGGACAATCACGTCTCTCGTGATAAGATAAGGCCAAAAATCAACAGAGACGGCTAATATAGATTATTTTTTCTCAGTATCTACCCGAAATGACCATCATACCCATCTTTTCAAGAGCTCATTCTTATGTGGAAATTGTAGAGCACGAAAAGCTCTATCGGTTTGGTTCGATTAATAGTCAGATCACGGTGTTTTTTGTGGTGATATAGGTCAAAATGGCACAAAGAAAGCGTGTTTAGGAGTACGTCTAACGGAGCCGGAATGTTGTGGTATAGACAAGATTATAACATTTTCGAGTTCGCGATGTCAAAATTAACTGATCCGAGTGAGTGAGATGACTCCTCGGGGGGGGGGGGGGGCGCCCCGTTGCCAATTTTACAAACCCCCCCGCCCAATTTTCCAAACGCGCTATTTTAAATGGAAAAACACAATTTTTTATAGTTTTTCGAATTACATNCCCCCCCCCCCCCCCCCCCCCCCCCCCCCCCCCCCCCCCCCCCCCCCCCCCCCCCCCCCCCCCCCCCCCCCCCCCCCCCCCCCCCCCCCCCCCCCCCCCCCCCACAGTGTGCATTTTTCCATAGGCCAGGCGGACATTTGCTACAGACGTAGTTCGAAAGTCTATAACCACTTTTTTATAGATTTTCAGATATGCTCTTTATAATGGTGAGATTTCCAGAACACAAAAATAATTGCTTCTAGGTTTTCTGGAGATCGGATCTTTGGAAAACCCATAAAAAATATTTTTGCATTTCGACAACCTCATCATTGGAAAGAGCATATTCGAAAACCTATTAAAAATGTGTTTATACACTTTCACACTACTGATAATATTAAATTTACACTGGAAAAAATCGAGTATTTATTTCCTGAAATGCAATCGTGCTCTAAATCCATTTAACTGTTAAATAATTTATATTTGTCAGAATGAAGTTTATATATTGAATAAAAAATTTTGAATGTACAGAAAAAAAGTTTATGAAACTAAGAAATTGAGTTTATTAGGTCTCAATTTTTTAGTTTCATGAACTTTTCTCTCCTTTTCTGTACATTCAAAATTTTTTCTTGCACACAGTCTAATAGAAGAAAGTGTTTTGTGCAGAATGAGACGATTTACAGAATTTTCTGCTGGGTTTTCGTTTTTTTGATGAAGGTTTTTGAAAAAGATTTCTAATAGCTCATAAACCTCCTTTTTCTAAATTTCAATTAAAATTGTTAAGGTTGTCCGTTCTAACAGACATGGAGCTATGTTGTGCTGAGTGTTCTGATCAGAATAAGATGTCGCGTAGGTTTGTACAGCTTCGTCTTGCAGAGTTATACTCGTAGAGATGGGCCGTAATAAGATGCACCCAGGGCAGCCTTGCAGTGAAATTTATTTTTCGACACTTCATACACCATTCGATAGAGAATTTCGCGGTGATCACGAATATCACTTCCAAGGCTCTCAGAACCCTTTCCTCACTG
>CAJNOQ010008519.1:0-11125 GCA_905250885.1 Didymodactylos carnosus | reverse complement strand
ACTCACGAGCATTCATATTCATGCTACCAGTACATATACGAAAGAAATAGATCTTATCGAAATTTTATTATTATGATATTAGTTGAATAGTGATCAAATAGCATAGAAAAATAGAGCGAAAGACGCTTTATCTGTTCATAAAAAAAGAAAAATTTTTCAAGCTTTCTATAAAAAAATAGTACCTCCCTCACTACTTTTGGATAGCCCTAAGTATTTAAAGTAATGCAATAAGGCATGAGTTTTTCTTTCCGAATATGTCAAGTTAAGTTAGTTGAAAAATAAACCTTAATCCAAAACAGTCCGTCACAGTTTGAATATGATATTTGTTTCTAACATTTAGTAAATATATATCTGTTAAAAGAATATGCGTTTCTATCACATAGACATTTAAAAAACGCTTTGCTAATTTTTAGGAAATCTTCATTTTTCTCGAAAATGAAGACAAAAATCAAAAACTCGACTCTGTAAAGTCAAAGTCAAGCTTTTTCGTCATTTTAAGATCAACTAATACTTTTTAGCACTTAAAATAGAAAAATTTTTGCGGCACGAACAGCTAAAACTCAAAATAACGATTTCAAGAAAAATTCCGTGTATTTTTTAGTGCACTCTAAGGCTTGTAGCGAAATGCCGGTAACTTTTTAACAGAATATCACACAGATTTATGTTCCGGCCCATTTTGATTGAGCTGAAAACTCTACAAATCAAGGCTTTAGGAAAATCGTTGAATTGCATAACTATTATGGAAAAACCTAGAATTCAAATGTTTTATTTTTCGAAGTTTTCAAAACAATGTTTTGTAAAATGATGAAAATTCATTTATGAGGCAGGAAATGGTATAGATTTTGAAAGTAAACAAACGTTTTAGACTGTCCAACCATGTATAAATGTCAAAATGAACCTTTTTAATAAAAGAACTCTTAATTCATCCAGCAATCTGTTTATGAATATCAAAGTTAATGCGTTCTGTGTTCATTATTCACAATCATTATGTAAAAAAATTCAACAAACTGGCATGAGTGGTGATTTTCTTCTAAAGAATGATAGTATATATCAAGATATCAGATTCAGAAAGTAAAAAGCCGGTTCATTGATTTCTTAGTGTGCATACGAGAGACGAATCGAGACTAAACCAGAGACATTGAAATTTTATTTTCTATTAAGAACCGCACTCTAACTATATTTACTTCTTCAACAATTGATTTCTACGACAATGCATTATTTCCAAGCTTTTTTACTTTTCATCTTTGAAATGTCAGTTTGATGAAACTCACCGTTCTCTAGGTGCTTTCAGATTTTTCACTGCTCTTGTTATTGATTAGAGATATCAAAAAGAAGTCAAACAGGAGACAGATTATTTTTCATGGGAAAAAGCCTCGTCACGATTTGTCTGCTTTTTGCGAAACTGTTCGTCTCCCATATCTATAGTGACCTTACACCTTATCGTACAAGACTCTTGAAACTTGAAACGTATGAAAAAAAGGTGTGGTCGAATCTCTGAATGATATAAACGCCAATATTTGAATAGAGAACATGATGTCAACTACTTTGGAAACTATATTATGATAAAGTTGAGTAACACAAATTAAAACTGAGCGATGACGGAAACAGCATATTGATTTTCGAAATGTTTGATAAAACTTTTTGCTGCGAATAGTCAACTCTGAATCGACATGCATTAACCAAGTATGAATGATATCTTAGTTGAGATACTATGAGTAATTTTATGTATCTCGAGTAACTGACAGCGTTCAAAATTCGAAACAATTATCAGTTTTAGTTTGGTCAAATTAGTTTCAAATTGATATTTATCAATGAAAAACTCGATAATAGATTTTACTTGAATCATCACACTCTCTTATCTTTTGATATTATATACCAGATCAAATGTCATGGCATAGAACTGGTTTTTATTCATGTATGATGATAAAACAAAAAAACAACAACAAATTACATGTTTTATGTCATTATTATTATTCAACAGAAAGAAAGAATAAACTCTTCTCTCCGATAAGAGTAGGGTGAGACTGTTGCTATACTTTCGTTGTTTTTTCACTTTTTAATTTTAAAAGGTGAAGTGACAGAGTAATTAAGTAAGATGATGAAACAAGAATGAGTGGACAAGAATAATTGCACTGTCCAACCATCATTTTGTCTAACGAACAGAATGAATGTCATTCGTCGTTAAAAAAAAATTTGTTGTTCTAAATTCTGTTTAAAATTTCCAAATATCAATGTAAACAGTGTAATGTCAGTTCAATAGTCATACGTTCTTGTATAGTTACATTAGTTAAGGTATGCATTATGTTTGTTTTCGATACACTACCTAATTTTATTTCAGAATATAAAAAGAAGAACGAGTTCATTGTTAGAATTAAACGAGCAGTGATTAGAGATTGACTCAATGTCCATCAAAAGTGCTTCAATAAAAAGCGAAAAAACTGACATTCTATTGTTGCGTTTCAGACTATCTAATATTTTTTATAAAGTATTACTTCTAACATTAAATTGCTTAACATTGCATAAAAATTTACAAAGTCATTATGATATGGTATATGAACATACAACATTCTGACTATATCATTGTATAACAGTTAGATGATGGAATAAATATTAGTAAATTAATTATTTCAAACAATAATTGTCAGTGGAAATGAATATCTATTAAAAAGTATAAAATGAATATTCTATGAATGTAATGAGTCGTACGTTGAACAAGTTGTTGTCTAGTCATGTCTTATTAATTATAATGAATTTATTTTACCAAAAGGATATTGCTGTTGAGACAAAAAAATCATTTTCATATATACATGAATATATTATCTAATTAGTCCCTAGGCACTCGGTCATTTAGATATCATCCAAAAGATAATGTCTATACGTTGTGTGTAAGTGTGTGTGTGTATATGTATATTACTCATTAGAAAACATTTGTCTTGAATGATAACAACGATCACGTGAAATATCGTTGATTCAGATAATTTCTTCTTCTTTTTAGATATACCTTCTGGGAAAGAAAGACAAGAAGAAAACTTTTCTTATGCACAAGAATAATTGGCTATACCTTGAACTGTTTGTTTATCAAAATTGAGCATTGTGTATGTAATCACAAAAATTTGAAAAAAAACATTGATCCAATAAATAGTTGATGAGAGAGGACATCATGTGCCATATTATACAAAGTTTTGTGATATGTTAATTTTAAGATGAAATCTCTCACATTTTTATATTCAACGTAAAAGTTGGCATTAATATAGGCAACTGATCTCTCAATTTTCGATCAACATCAGTATTCTCTAAGTTACTAGTCTAATGTAACTTAGACCACATTCAGAGACCACCATCTGTGAGCAACAACTATTAAATTTCTTTTTAAATATGACTTTTCTCTCTCATCTTTATTTTTTCAAAATTCTATTTGATTATATACAGACATTTTATTATATAATTAGAAGAAGCCTCGATTGTGTGTTTCATCTCTTTACCGTCTAGTGTCATCCTTCTTTTTCGTTGATGTTGATAAAAAACAGTTAAAAATCTCAATAGACATTCGATAAGTATTATTAATCAAAGTAATGTCATGCACACTCACATATATTTGATCTTTTCTATTTTTATTAATAAATGGTGCTTGTCGATCGAGAGAGACAGAGAGAAAGAAAGAGAAACGGACACCTTCAAATAGTAGTAGCCACACACAAGTAAATTATTTTTCTCTCTTTTATGATAATTATTGAACAACAACAAGAACAACTAAACTATCTGTTTTGTTTCTAACAATTACAACGTTTATTTAAAAGAAATTTGTTATAAAAGATATAAATGTGTAATTGCAATCTTAAACACATAGCAAGGTAATACACGCTAATTTAATACACATAGTAAGGAGGTCTAATAGTATGTTTGCCTGAGTGACAACAACAATAATCGTCTCATATGGTGGTGTCACAATCGTCTCACTGTAAAAGAGTCAAATAGTCAAACTTTTCTTTTAAATGCTAGCTGAAATTGAATTAAAACATTTAATAAATCAAGAATCTCATTGAGAATAGTCATTTGTAATATTGCTCATTATACGATAGAAAAGTAATGTTTTGATTTCATCTTGTTGAACTAATCTTGGAATAGGGAATCTGACTCATTTTTTTGCTTTTATAGAATTTTTTACTTATAACAGCGTACCATTCAATTTTGTTATGACATTGCCAGAAGAAGAACAATTTTCAATTCCACAATTTTTAGGGTTTGATCCTACACGTTTATTAGCACAATATTTTCTTCAAATTGTTCATCAACAAAGACGAACTGCTTCGCCAAGTCAACACCCACCATCATTGACTTCTTCAGGACTAACTCATCCGTCGTCGTCATCACCATCACTACCATCATTAACAACAAAAACGAAACAGGGAACTATTAAAGCGACGTCAGTAACATCCCCGACAGTTTCTCTTCCTTCCTTAATATGTCCGCCATTTCCATTTCCATCAAGACCATGGTTTTCCACACAGACTCATATTTCATCGGATTCTGTTTTACCTGCATGTGGTTTACAGCTTTTAAATTTATTAGTTGCTAGTTCTTCCACATCATCAATGCTGAATTATGATTTTCATCGAATTGAAAATAATCTAATGCCGTCAGCAACAACCAGTGGAAATATTCAAAAAGATAAAAAGTTAAATTCAGAAAGTACAAATGGAATAGAGAATGATAATGAAACCAGTATTACTGGTAATAAACGCAAAAAACATTCATGTTTGCCATATCAAAAGCAGGGTAATTCACTCTCTTGACAAGTTAATGTTTTTACTGATAGTATTTTTATTTATTGTGTTTGCTGCATATCGCTTTCAAAAGTATGACAGCTAATTGGTATAATCAATCTAACCTAGTTTCATTCTACATCGATACTCTTTTCTAGATCCGTCAGAAACGTTCAACGTGTACAATAATTCCAAACGAAAACCGTATAGTTCAACAAAACGAAAACGAATCGGTCAAGATAATGCTCTCAATTTATCGTCAAAAATTTCAATGTCAATACCGCTTTCATTTTCTAATGATCAACAATCACTGTCGTTCATAACCTCTCGGTCATCGCGTCTATCTAACAATTCACTTTCATCAAAATCTTCGACAGCAATACCAGTTCCAAATGAAAATAACACGAGGCATAATCAGCATCAACATAAACGTTTTTCTTTAAGTGAACAACGTATTTTAATCAGTCCACATGGAAAAAAGCGTGTCCAATGTCATGTGTGTATGAAAACATTTTGTGATAAAGGTGCACTAAAAATTCATTTTAGCGGTGTACATTTACGTGAGATGCATAAATGCACAACACAAGGTTGTACAATGGTTTTTTCGTCAAGACGTTCTCGTAATCGACATTCGGCAAATCCAAATCCTAAATTACATGTACCACGACCAACTGCCACTTCAAATCAATATGAGACGACGGGACGAATTATTAGTGATGTACAACCATCACGCGTAGGCATATATCTATGCCCAGCTGAGCGAACAAAACGACGTGATAATGGTAACAGTTCATATTTGCGTACAGGTATATAGCTCAAATCCAATTACACTGTCCTTTTCATAAGACTGGAACAATTGTAACAGTTTTTTCCAATTACTTTTAGAACGTATAATGCACGATAACGATAATGATTTACAAATCGACGAAGGATGTGAATCCTTTTATGATAATAACAACAATGCCCATTGTTCAGTTGATGATGATGATGATGATGATGATGATGATGACGACAGTCGCAGTATTTTTACAACATCAGAATCGATGAAAATGGATGAAAATGAAGCGAATGAAAATAATGAACATATTAATTTATAGTCATCAGCTTTTTTTGTATTATTGTGATGATTTTTTTTAGCTTCATTTTGTTCATGTCTTCAAGACAGCATGATTTGATGGTTACATTGTTCGTCAAGTACTTCAGAAGTGGTGTGTTCGAATCTCAGCATCGTCAAGTCTTGTAATAAGTCTAGTTAAAATTGCAGTTCTACTAACAATACTGATGGCTGTATCAGAAGCTTGTCAAATGTAAAGAAAGTATGGCATTATTAAAACTGATACTTGTTAGCATCCCACACTGGTAACGGTAGCCGCAAAGTGAAATATTCTTCCTTCTTCCACATCTCCAAACTTTTCCCTGATTAAATTATTTTTCACTTTTCTTTTCTTGCTTTTTTTATTGAAATTGAGCATAGCAGAATCAAATGACAATAAACTTTTTATTTGGTTACTTTTAGGATATCAGAATAAACTTGTTAAATTACATACAAAGTAGCACAATGAATTTCATTGATAATTGCATCGATTATTATAAAAAGGAGAGCGAGAGTTCATCACAATATTTTTCCTGAATAGAAAATTCAATATTTAGATCCTGTAAGCATTTGTGTAGACGAGAGCTAGTTTTGCTAGAAACATGTTCTCAGAGGCAAAGAAAACGATATAGTTATAATGCTTGAATTCATCCATTACTATATGTCAAGTAATTGAGTTTAGCCTAAAATTTTTTGTTCTTTGAGAATATCAAAACGCCTTTGCACGATATGAATGTACTGTTGACAAATATACTTATTTACAAGTAATTGATTAAACGAACAATAAATGTTAGATGTCTTGTCATCAGCGTCGATAGTGTTACGCGTTTCATGCTGATAGTGTTTGTTCTATAGACTAGTGTTTCTGAGCATCAAGTAGTTCTTATCGAATAAAAATTAACAACCTATATACAAAGAGGGTAATACTTGAAATTAGTGTAAAACTATTGTTATCATTTTGTAATATTTCTATTGATTTGAAAGCAATCTATCAATGGGAAAAGACAACAAGCGATAACAGATAGTAATAACAACAAAAAATAGATTTGAACAAATCTAATAACTAGAATTTTTATTTGATAAAATTTTGGCAATGTCAGGATTTTCCATACTAATTATTTATCACATTAGACACTCTAGTCAACCATCCAAAGTAGCATGCAGTTTTGATTATTGCGATTATCAAAAAAAAATTGTTTGAACTGTCTACTCATCATTCATTTTTGTTTTTTGTTATCTTGTAAGAAAGACAAATTGTTTCGCATCTTTGCCATTCTACTCGAAAAGATAAGAAGAGAAAGGAGGATAAAAACTCTTCGTTTATCGTGCTCTGATACTCACACATAGTGGGCATTTTTTTTATAGACCACGCGGGCATATGTTTTATTTAATTCAGAAAGAGACTATTTCTGCTTAATACTACTTTATTACGTTTGAAATGTTATTATAAATGAAAAAAACCCGAAATCAGAAAAAAAAGTTTTATACCAAAAATTCCTGAGAAGAATCTTAGCCCCTTAGTTTTTGGAAAACCCATATCGAAGTCTAGGTGAATAGTTCCATAAAGTTGCATGCAGCATAGGTACAGGACATGTAGAGGAACATTTTGGTGCATTTTAAGTCCACTCTGGAGGGAGGAAAGCGGAAAAATTCATTACAGTTTAAAGATCGTTCAGGAAACAGTATTAGTTTGGGAAGACACTCTGAATCGCTAAACGACTTGCTCTAAATCGAAAATTCTTTTTACGGATGGATAGCCTAAAGTGCCTAGGTTGCGAATATATACTTTTCACAGATTTAAATTCACTTAATTTATTGAAAAAATAATTTTTTCCAAAGGTAAGAGTCATTTAGCTATTTTTTATTTATGAAGTTTCTCGGACAATTCATCACCTGAAACAGTACCATTAGATAGCCCATATATTAAAGTATATCTTACACTACTTGGGCTTTGAAAAATGCACTAACAATTTTCCGTCGATAAAATTTTACACCTGTCAGAGAGAAGAGATAAGTAAGAAGAGACTATTTGCTATAGTTATTTGACATCACGAAATTACAAAGAAATTACAGTTACTATCAAATTAATCGGAAAATAAGTTGTTTAAGGGCAATATATTTTGATCGGCATCGATACTCGTTAAATTGATATCTTGTAAACGAATGGTCGTATAAGATATCAAAACGATCATTATTTTAAATATAAACATGTGATACATTGTGTTTTTCTAATCACTAATTTGTGCTACCATATTTGGTAAATTGCATTTGTTTAACAAAATGATGATCAAAGAAACGATCACATTTATCTTTTCCACTATCCGATGACCTTAACGGTTCAAATCGACGGGACAATAATAAAAAATAACCGATAGATTTCTCTTCTTGCTCATGATAATTTGCGAATTGAATATACTCTCTCTACAGATGAGAAAGAGATGAAAACGGAAGGAAAATGGCATCAGTAAATAATGAACGCACCATTTTCTCGTTCTAGGCGTCGCCATAGTCAAAAAAGAAAAAAAAGCAATTAGTACCGTAGCATTTAGACATATGAGTAAATGCTTCAAAGTATTTTCAGTATTTTTTACTAATTTTTAATAGAATGATGATTCCCAGAGATAACGTTAAATAGATCAATATTTCGTTTTAGAAAAGTTGAAGCGGAAAGTGTTACTGCATTGATTCTTAACTCACATGCGCACTGTTCAAAACAGAGAAATAATAAATAGTTATTCCTTTTCAGAGCTTTTGACCATTATCTAGCCGAATTGAACAACAGTAACTCTAACAAGGTATGTCTAAATGACAAATTATGCAGTAGCCATTCGATACAAAAGTAAAATATTTCGCATGTGGAATGACTCTAAAGAGATAATCTCTTTGTAAATAGTTCAGACATTGCTGAAAATAGACAGAAGAAAAAAGCCTTGTTTTTTTCAGATAGGTAAACTTTACCCAAAACATTTTATTTTGTAATCTTTCGATGAAAAATTTTGTTCTAGCACATGAAGATGTTAAAGAAGCGTACGACAAAAAACTACTTCAGGCTACCAAGCTACGAAATTTCGCTATGAAATTTCGTACAATATGGTTCCGCCGCGAATTCGAATTTTCCATGACATCTATGGTTATACAAGCTAGAGTGTAAAAGGAGTTAGCTAATGTACAAACAATGCTAGCGAAAAGGCGTACTCGACTAACAATAACCATCGACAGTTGAAGTAAGTTCTTAGCGAATATCGATTACATAGCGATCAAAGTTTTCGAGTGTCCGACTGCTTTATTCTGTTAGTTGTGGACAGTTTTATGGTTATTTCTTTTGAAGAAGAGAAAAGTAAAATCCATGTACAACTTTTCTCTTGTTATCATATCAATGATTTTTGAGTGCTTTAGTGACACTAAAACCAATGCGTTTAGTCGTCAGTCCATGCACCACAAAAGTATAGAAGAGGAATGAATGTTATTGTATCAGAAAAAACAAAATGTACGAGAATTCGAAAATATGCCGATACATTTATTTTTATATTTTCTTCCATATGTTACACATGTTTTTACTATATAAAATAAATAGACAATAGACACCTAAACGTCATTGCGTACGAAGTGATTCATATTGTTCAAAAACATATGAAGAAGAACAAATTTGAAAATTATATAAACGTTTTTCGAGTTAGTGTACCAAGTATTGACGTTACAGTGCGATTTCGATAGATTAATTTTGTTCGGTTTTTCTCAAAGGAAGGATACAAAACAGTGATACTGAAAGTTAGCTTGTATACACTCTGTTTTCCTTCGGTAAGGTGGATATTGGCAAATATTTATCAAATGTCATTCTTTAGATCCGTACGATTGACTTTTTGTTGTTAGTCTCTCTCATCAGGTGATAAAATCATACATTTCATCCTTCATTGCTCTTTATTCTCTTGTTGTATAAATTAGACACTGTTTTCTGAATAAAAGTTAGTTGGACAAGGACACAAGCTAACAAAAACCTTGTGAAACAGCTGCTGTGAACCAAACACATAAAATTTGAGACTGTACTACCCCGCAGTGTCTACAGTATCGTTGTAGACTAATCTCAGATACAGAACCATGAATAAACATTATAAAATTTTGAAACGATCACGAACGCGTTTTAGTTTTTTGACCTAAAAAACTCGTTAAAAAACTCTTTTGGTTTTTTTATCAGTTTTTTAGTCCAAAAAACGTTTTTCCTTTTCTGATTATTGTTATCGCATTTTCTCTCTCATTTTTTGTTTTGGGTTTTTTCATTGCACTCATTTTCTGTTTTTTTTGGTTACATTCTTCTGTATTTAGTTAAAAGAGTTATGTATTTCATTTGGCGGACACACCAATAAGAATGGAACTCTTGGTCTCTTCCTCTGACACATTAGCTTTCTTTTGATGTGTATTTGATTTGATAAATATGAAAAATAAATATAGTTTAAAAAAAAAAACTGGGCTGATAGTCGCGAACGAAGAGTTCCCACTCACGTCTTGTGGGTATGGTATTATGATTTGTTTCGTTCTCTTACCTGGTTACTTTATATAAAGGGGGTGTTATACATAGAACATGCGACGGAACTGCACAATGGTGAGAAACAGAAACTACTGTGTGTCTGTCGTTAGCTGCCGACAGTAATTTCATTCATAATAATTTACCGTCCGAAATTTTGAGCTTAAAACCTTATTGTTGATGGGACGACACACCGCAAAGGGAAACTCAAGTTTTGGGGTTAACATAAGTGAACCTTAAAAGTGAGATTACTATGTCAGACTCACTTATCTTGTCATATAATAATAGCCTCACAGATCTCTTTTACGTACAACAATTAATGTTATTGAAATAATAATAAAAATAACGATGCGAAACACACAGCACGAGTTTGCAAAAGTTTTGTACGCGTTTAACGCGTCAACTGAAAACTTTATCATTACCACGCGTTTTTCCCTTAGACAACGTCGAACTTTTTAACGCGTTGAAACCGTTTTCCACATTTTTTCAACGCATCATAGCCAGTTTTAAATGTTTTTTTCGAAAAATAAACGCGTCTTAATGCGTTGAAACTACAAATGTTTTCAACGCGTTAAAAAAGTTCGACGTTGTCTAGGAGGAAAGCGACTGGCAATAACAAATTTTTCAATTGACGTATAAACGCGTCCAAAAGTTTTGCAAAGGAGGAGGGCGGATAAGGTAGGTTTCCCGCACCCAATGGAATTGCATTTTTTCTATCAGAAACATGTCAGGCTATTATTATATGACAAC
>CAJNOQ010008518.1:0-11125 GCA_905250885.1 Didymodactylos carnosus | reverse complement strand
ATTAGAAATCAAAGGTAAAGGCATTTATCAGTTTGTTATATATGGAAAACAGTTCGGAAAGATTTTAAAGGAGAAAAGAGCCTTACGAATGTGCATTTCTGAGAATCTGCCTTTTTTTGCACTTAAACAATTTCTATAGAAAGGTTAGAAAGAACACGAAAAGTTGATTTTATTAATGTAGGTTAGGTCCAAAAATACTGTATTCGAAAAGCGCATCATTGAAAGCCGCGATTTTTGTTTGATGCATTTAGTATATTTTAAAGGATTTATTCATTTCTTTTCCATTTTTTCTCTTTAATTGTCATATTTTACGGAAATACTAACAGTCAAGTTTAGCTCAATGCTCTCTAGAAAGAAAACGTTTCCTTATACTGATACATACGTAGCCTAGGCATGAATGTCATTCCGCATGATCGAACGCTACTATAGACAAGGCGATGTATTTTCCTCCTGTTTACTTTATACTATTTCATTTCTTTAGCGTAATCATTTGTCCTGTAATACTTAACGTTAATTTGTTTCTTACGTTTATCGTTACTGATTATATGAGCTCTAAATTTAGACGTAAGGCAGAAAACAGGTCGCATTATATTCGAATATAGCGAAATGCCATGCAAGGAATAAACGACTATAGCGATACCGTAATTTTAATTCTTTTCTTTCCATTCACTATCTATCAATCAATACTAACGTCTAACGACTACACGATGGCCCATCACTAGTTGCAATAGAGATTTATGAAAATTGTCGAAATTTTGCGTGTCTCTAAAAGGTTTTAAAGACACGTCATCTGATGCAGTTTTTAACGCTGATTCCAAATATCACCTTTTTTCTGTTTTTAAGTGAAGTTTTGATGACTAAACTCTCCAAAAACTGAAAACTCGCGGTTGGTCGGCCATCTTGTTGTCCAGTTTTGGAACTTTCGCACCACTTTTAAAATAAACTTTTTAGAGACAAAATTAGAGATGAGATGAATAACTAACGTTATATTTTTCCGTCCTCTGTGTGTAACGTCAGACGAGAATTCTTTTCTATAATGTTATCCATGTATAGTAGCGTTTCATTTAGACGAAATGGGAATGAATAACGAAACTTTCACTTTCGTTCATTTCATATATTTGTTTTCTTTTCTGTCTGTCTGTCCGTTAGTCGTTTACGAAAAATCGTGAAAGTGTGAAAGGTCCATGCAAAGAATAAGTCACAAACTCAAATAGCTTGCTGCAGAGTATAGCGCGTCTGTTTTAGAATTATTTGCCTGCCCTGACTCCTTTTTTCGTTCATATTCTACGACATTTACATGTTCAAAATCTAAATTAACACAAAAGTAGAAAATTTCTGACATATGTACAACCATTGTGATAAATATCGAAGCACTAGTTACTGCACCAAACGTGAGGCACGCTTAATTGCATCTGATTAAGAATAGTGGCAAACAAAGTAATAATAAGATCACTGTTCACACTGAGAAAAGAGGCATTACTTGAGCGAGGAGATCAAGGAGAACGCTTTACTGCTTAATCTTTCAATTGGTAGTTTTTGTTCAAAAAAATAATATCATTGGCAGATTCAGGCGATAATCGTGAACGTCGATCACTCGAGATATACCCACTTAGAGAAAAAACAGGTTCGGATGGCGTGTCTGTCGCTGAAACACAGATACCTGCGTGCTATTTTTGCAATGTTAGGATATCGTTTTTTGTTTTCACGCCACCATACAAGTGCACATTTGTTTTCACGAATTTCCTGTTCACTGAGATACAACAAAGAAACTGAATGCTGTTTATTGACTATTCGTGATTGAAGAGAAGTTGTGGGTGAAGCTGAGCGATGGTGTTTGCTGCTGAGGATGGTGGCAAAATTTTAGAATATTCATCGAGCAAAAATTTTTCTGCTAATGTTCTAGCATCACTTGACTTCCATTCAATCAATGTTTGAACTGCGGCTCTGTTTTGAGTGAACAGACTCAGATCAGCAAACGAGAACTGTTTAAATCGTGGATCAAGAATGACTGCAATCAAATAAAATTTGTTCTTAAACGAATCCTTAAATCATTTCGCTGTTTGTTTTAACATTGCATCTCGCATATCATCAATTTGCGTGAATTCGTGTTCAAACAGATTGAAGACTGCTGTTAAAAACGGCAGAACAAGCGAGACAGTTGATGTCGTGGCAGAAGAAACATTGCGAGTGATTTCTTCTTTCGAAAATTTTTCAACCCAAAATCAACTTTTTAAAGCTAAAACGTCCATATTCTGAATCAGCTCGTCAAGCTTTATCTAATGATGTCTGTCTGTGCAGGTAAAAGGGAATGTTCTTGTATTCTTTCTGCTAGAATAAAGATTGACAATTTTTGGCGCCCTTTTCCCTTCAGTGCTTTTGTTTCCTGTCTGTGCTACAAGGATCTCTTATTACCAATCGTCCTTGAGGCTTTTTCAATTAGATGATAATGTCTTTCAGGCGAACACATGATTCGAAAAGGGATCATATCATGCATAACATTATAAATTAGTTAACTTGTCTAAGTTCAGCGTTTCCAGTTACATGAACTTGTTCGGCATTTATATGATTTTGACACCAAACGATCAAGAACAGTCATGTGATTCTCAATCATAATGTCAACTGGAGAATAGGATAAATGGTCTGTTTTCAGTTTTTTGTCTTCCACGACTATTTGCTAGCCGATGTTTGATAAGTGAGAAAAGATGAGTGCGTTTCTTCTAAAATGTTAGTAGGAGATTATCTTTGAGGTAGAAACTGATCGTTGGATGGTTTTAATGCATTCGAATGCGTTAAACGATTTTATGCATATGAATATATTCACTCTTAACGGGTGTGGATGAATCAAATTAATCTGAATGTGTGTGAATCCATTAAATGGTCGAAAAATGTTTTAATGCATTCGAAGAGTCTATTGTATCTAAGATAAAAATTTGAGCTCGAAAGGACCATTTTTTCAAGCTATAGTAATGTGACTAGATGGAAAGCACTTGTATTTAAGTGTTATTTGAGTGCTACAAGTAGCATTATACATGCTACATTTTTCGGAGCATTTGCGGTGGTGCTGATAACTTTAAGAAAAGGTATCGAAAAATTTTGGAAGATGTATCATTGTGAAGAGAACACTTTGCTCTAACAGACTATGCATAAGAAAGAATTTTTAAGGTACTGAAAAGGACAGAACAATTTATAAAACTGAAAAATTGAATCTTTTTGCTCCTCAGGAAAAATATTTAAAAAGTTCATAACTTTTTCAAACTAAGCCATGGAACGCTGGAAGCGGTCTTATTTTGTCGCTAAGACTATCCTCTGCGTTAAGATATGTTCAACTGAAAATGAAAAATGCTTTTAAAAAAGAGGTGGTACTCTTAATTCGTAATGAAAGAACATCGAACATTTTGCCTGGGGTACCGTTTAACATCGATTTATTTTCGAACATACGGGCAAAAAGACAACGGTTACAGAACACGCCAGGAACGCCATAGATGCAGATTCGTCAAAATACGTAAGTTAATACCTGAAAATAAGTCAGGACTTGAAATCGTATTGTGTTTCAAATTTTTTACAAATTATTTCATTTCGCGAATCTCCTCAGCCACCACATCGACCACCACAATCCGATGAACAGTTTCCACAGATTGCAGCGACACTGTCTGTCGTCGTCCCACAATTACTGTTCTTCCCATCCATCTTGTTATCATCAACACTTGTCTTGGCTGCTCGACCACCCCATGCGTTCGAACATGAGAACATTATCAACTCCATTTCTTGAACATTTTCACGGATAACGAGCATATTACCAGAAAAATCAGTGCAGACGTAATCATTCGCACTTGGCGGTTGCTGTCTTACACTATTACCTGAACTGCCACCTGAACATCCACCATCTTGATAATTAGATTAGCAATAGTTAGCAAGCAAGGCAAATTAGCAAAGTTAGCAATAGGATCAATCGATGGGTTTAACCAAACTTTTCTGGATATATGGATTTGTTTTGTCTTTGGTGTATACGGCACAAAACCAAATGAATTGAGACAATCATTCTGATACAAATGTGGATTTAGCATGTGAACAACCCAAATGTACGGGATCCGAATACCGAGCTTGAATTTAGATACATCACCCCAGAATCTATTCATATACGCAATGTAGTCGACAAATGCGTGGAATGTATCTAATGGATCTTGCCCAATCGTTGGTTGACGAACATCGTCGAGAAAATTCAAATGGCGTCTAGCAACGCAAGATGAGATTGATCGGTAATAGTCGATGCTGAGAAGAGGGGCGAGGAATGGGCGGATATTTTCCAAAGTATAATGTGTGAAGTTTTTGTATTGAATGGCAATATTTTGATAGACCACCAGCCATCTTAGTCATTGTACGTTGGAAATTTCTTTTTGACAATGAAAGCTACCGCAGTACTTATATAGTCACTGTTTTGTCTTTAAAGAGAAGTGCCGCTAAATCTCGTGCAAAAATAAAATTGACTATGGAGAAGTTCCGACGAAAAATCGAAAGTTCAGACTTACAAAAATATGTCGTCTGTCCAACCATGTATAATAGTTACCATGTCTTGATAGTTTAAGTTTCAGAATGATATAATGGGAATTTATATTCTCGATTTCGTTCTGGTTCAAGATTAAAGCTTAAACCAACCATGTATAAATATCTCAAAAAGAAAAAGTCATGGAACTTCGAATTACGGGCACCTTACTAAAGTTAATCACGTATTCCATCACGTCATGAACTGAACACAGGAAATGTTAATTTACGTGCAGGATTAATCAAACAGAATGTCATTTAAATCATATTTACGAGCACAAAGATTATCTTTAAACAGGCCACGAGTATAGTTTGAGAATGAATGCAAATCAGTAAGTAGCGTTTTTCATCACGTATACAGATGTTTTGTTAACTTTTAATCAATATCTTATTGAAAATGTAATAACTAAAGCTCGGTTTTGAGGGGTCACGATCATATAGGCATTTTTTCAATATAAAACGATGACAAAATATTATTTTTCTTGAACACACTTCTTCGAATATAAGGAACATTTCTTTTTCTAAATTTGTATAATGATTAGATGAGAAGGCGTTCAAAACCTGGATATGTTGTACATAGTGTGAATCTTTGATTAATAAAATTAATTTGAAGCAATATGTCTGACAGTTCATTATATTCTTTCAGACGTTTCTTTATAATATGTTCTAGTTTTCGTGTCTACTTTCGTTTAAACATCAGATTTTAATCTAAAACTAGGGCAACGTTCTTCCGGTCCTTCTGGGACTTAAGTTTTAGACTTGGAGTCAAAGCCGCGTAGAAACGAGAAAATGTACATCGTTCGACTCAGTTTTCGATGCTGGTGACGAATTTGGCATTCATTGAATAGAAACATTGGTTGAATTGTGAAAATGTAACAAATTCGCATCTAATCCACGTGATTTCGAAAAAATCTGGTAATAAATATTTTCCAGAAATCCTGAGGAGACCAATGGCATCATACGCCTAAATCTTAGGAAACTAAGATGGAAGTGATGGAAAATGGCCGCAGTGATCTTCTGACAGATTTTTAATCAAAAAGAATCAATTCTGTTTTGGGACGATTTTCTAGCTTAGTCGCCACCCACCTTCCATAACTTTTTAAATGACAGTTAAAGATTTAAGCTACGGTTGAAACTACATCAATAACAACTTAAACAGCATCAAATATTTTCCATGAAATGATCCTGAGTTAACCATTTGCGGTATTTGAAAACTTCAAAAAAGCTACTGCTTAAAATTTCCGAACCAACTTCATACTAGTACTCACGTGATATACAAAAACTACCCTTTGTGAAATAGCATTTCGTTTTAAACTCGCGTTTCAGGTCATAATTAGTTACTTGCTGACAATTTAAATGACACATTCTAAAATAAGTTCATATATTAAACACGTTCACGATTGGTAATTGTGAAATAATGAATATATTCCAGTACCTTTCAAAAACCAACCTTTTTTTACTTTTATCCATTTTCTCATTTGGCTTAAGAATAAAAAAATGATAATGCTTATGGAACTTGATTTACGCTGTATCTTGAATTCTATGTTAAGTCTAAGAAGGTGAAAAGCACTTTCTTCGTTGTTTACAGGTGCTGTAAGTAGGAAATTTAGTTTTGGTCTTCACTGGCATGAGCACATCATACTTCCTGCACTATTCATTTATGCTTTAGCAAGACTGGCAGACATCAAAATGTCAACGACTTTCGTATTGAGCCGTAACTCGAGATGTACCATCATATTTCGAAAGCTTATTTTTTTATATTGGAAGAAAAAACAAACTTTTTTTCTTTTTTTTCTCTGTTACTTTATACGTGTACTCTCATCTATTTATTCTTTGGCATCGAAAAAACTTTTTTTTGGGTATGTAACATGAACAAATTTACCTTTTGTGCGAAAAACAGTTAAAACTAACCTTCGTTTAAACGTGTTGTTGTAGAATTAAGATACTGAACACAGAAATTTCACCGAATGCTGATAAATTCACTTTCAAAATCATGCCTAATATATACGGTATATCTGATTATACTAAGGTTGGAGGTTCAGGTTGACCATTGGCTTTTACATTAAAGCTTTATGCTTTAAGAAATTTAGTCTAAAAAATTTATGTCTGAAAGTAGAATGTCGGAAACGTAACAGTTCCGATTTAGATTCAAGAAGAAACATTTCTAAAAACTGAAAATTATGAGTATGCATTTTGGAAACTCCATCTCCCTCCATCGGCACACATACTAAATGTTCAAATAGTGATATAATATCTAGTGTTGTCCGATGAAGAGAAACAACACGAATGACATGATATAAGTTAATAAACTGCATATCATTAAATACATTAAGTACATATATCATTGAAGGCAGCAACTTTATGGGACTGCTGATGCTCATTTATATATTAAACGACGTAAATTACTTCTTAGCAGTACGTCTATCCAAATTACCTCGTCTACTAGATGCTCCAGAAAAAGTTATTTTGGATTTTTTACTACCCGGAGCACGGCTTTTGGTTGCTCCGTAGTCATCGCCACCGTATTGTCCAGCACTACCTAGCAGATAGTTTACAATTTACGTAATCATGTAAAAGAAGGAGAAGAAACGCTTTTAAATAGAGTACATTGAGTAACGATTACATGATCGTTTACACACAAAGTGAGAAATTTAACAGCAAAGCCGTCGAAGTTTCAGTGTTTTATTAATGTCGCTGATAAAATGGTGATGAACTGTTACAAGAACGCTGCTCTCCAACACATGCTGAGGTTCTGAGGATCAATTTGACGATCAAACAATCTGAAGGTCAACTTTAACTCCAAAACTCCCGTTGAAAAGTTTTACAAGTCTGACAATTTTTTCCTTTTTTTGTTGCATTGTTAAAATGACCTTTTTTGTGTGTGCTCTTGTAAACAAAAGCGAAATAAACAACTGCTGGTAAAATAAAGAAGAAAACGAATTGAGCATGTGCATCGTATATGCATATACTGATAGTTATCGATAGTAGAGTGCCTATACTATTTATGTTTTAAATTCGATCTTTTGCTACTACCTTTGGACCGACTTGCAGACATTACAGCAGGTACATTCCACGCAGCCGTCGTTCTTCTAAGCAGATTTCTGTGGTTTTCTAAAGAATTTCATCAATCTGGGGCAAGGCAACTACAATCACAAAACTGTTGGAAATTTCTAAATATGTTTCCCATATTTATCATAAAACTTTGGATCAGGAGTTTCAACATCAACTGAGTAGCATATATTGCAATCGGTCGATCTTTTCCTGCAATAGTTCTCCTCATGGTCGCATATGATACTACATGTGCCAGCAATATTGCCGCAAATTTACTTTGAGCTCTACAAAACTTAAGTTCTGCTAAGAACATACTTCATTAACTTTAGTTACCAGCATATTTGATCTCCGGGCAATGTACTCTCTACACTAGCACTAGAATAGCCAAAAAGACGAATATAGTCCCGGATAGGTCAATTAGACTTAAATACAGTGACATATCGGAGATGCCGTTAGATGCGAATTCAGAGGCTTTGAAAATTCGATATTTTTGAAATACGAATATATTATCGGTATTTTCTTTTAGTCCAGAGCTCATACGGCTACAAAAGGCCAAACTATATGATAATGTACGATACTAATCGAAAATTTGGGCGTTTGATCTGAACTTTTTTCAAAAACGTTCATTTTAAATGTTTTAGGTCATGTTTAATTAGTCCATAGTCTTTACCTAGAAAAAGCCCACATTGTGACGAAAAACGACCATTATCTGTGGGAATAGTAGTACCGTCACTGTTCGAATGAGAAAGTTTCAACTTGTCATGGTTTTCTGACAGGACTTTCTGAAATTATGGTCCATTACGAAATCCCTGATTTAGTCAATTACAGAGGTTTTGTAACGACACAAATCAGGGCTATCGTAACGAATTTGACAGGGTGAGCGTAACCGGTGTTTTATATGTATATTTTAGAACACCAACAATCTCAATTATAGGGATTTCGTAATGAATTTTACAGAGTTGTCGCAATCCCTTATACAGGTTTGTCGTACTATACTTTACTGCAGAATATGAGTGACAATACAGAATTAGTCAAAAGCGACAGTCCTGATTTAACACTTACTTCTCCTTTGAAATACACTGTGAGAAATCCTATATTAGCTGTTACGACAGCCCTGTAAAATTCATTACGAAACCTGTATAATTTCTGTGCGTAAATTAAGCCTAGCTCACACATCACTCATTACGAAAACCCTGAAACTAGTTATAAACCCATGTATTAGCGGTTACGATCGTCCTGTACAATCCGTGACAATAGCCCTGTTTTTTGTCCCTCTCCCACTTTTGCTGGTTACGAAACTCCTGATTTTTTCGGTTACGATAACCCAAATCGTGATGAGTTGCAATATTCCCGTTCGAATATGGTAAAAACAGGATAACTTTTAAAAATTTATTTTTTGTGAACAAACTGTTTCTATGTAATTCTGACGTTATGTACATAAGCAGCAGCGATAATTCTATTTACTGAGATCCTTTTAAAAAAATGTTTTCGACTTCTCAAAGAGTCCTCAAGAGATCTCAAAAAAAAAGATTTTTCCGTTAAATTTCGAAAAACTAGAGAATAATTAGTGAAACATTTCGACTTAGAGAAAAGTAGAAAATATTTAGGTATAAAAACTAAAGAAATCAGCACTCATACTTGCAGAAAAATATTATGAAATAATTGAGGAGACATGACAATAAAGCGATTGTCACATTAGAAGATCCTCCCTAAATAGAAGACCAGTATCGGCCTCGTTATGTAAGGTTGAAATAAAATAAAAATTTATTTCTAAGACCTTTTTTAGAAAAGAACGTCAGTTATACTACTGACAATATAATATTTCGGGTAAAAATATTACCACGCCTATATGAAAATATATATGTATCTAGCAGTAAAGATCATTTTATAAATTAATTCATTTGCTTCTAATTCAACGAATATCAAGCAGAAGAATTAGCGAACATATAGGAAGAAGGAATATGTCAATACATTACAACGAGAGTACTCACACAATATGTGAATGACCACCAAGCCACCAAAGCCTCCCAAGCCCATCAGCTGAAGAAAGCACGCATAACTGGCCGCCATTTGTGGTGTCCAACATATGAGTAAATTAATTTCTGGTCTATAACTTGATGGTGGTAGAATGGGCTGTGGTAGAATGGGTTTATTGCGTTGTGGGCTAACCTTCTTTCTATTCCCCCCCTGATTAGGAACTCGTCTAGAAAAATTACCGCGTGGAATACCGTAATTTTGCATTGCCGTTGAATAAAGTATCTAGAAACAAGAAAAAAATCTATACGAGTTGTTCTTGTAATTTGTTTCAAAAAAATCATGTTTCTCGCGTGAGATTTATTTCGTACTATGAGAAGATGAAGAGGGAATAACTCATGCTGTCGAGACAGAATGATTCAGCCGACTTAGTGAACAATCGTTTCGAAGCTGCTACTATTCAATAAACCAGAATAAGAAAAACGCATGTTGTGGTATCCTCTAAAAATTAAATAGTGTACTGAAGGGGAACGAAGGATACATATACTATACAGCGACTATACGTACATGTACGTAATAAGTACACAGAGAATCTATATCCTTCATTTTGATAATATGTTTTCGCCTTGAGGAAGAGAACAATTTTTATGTTTTTTTTTTCTACAAGTCTGCATAGTAACCTTCCGCTATATTGTTGCTTTTTCCATGAATTTTTCCATGGTTTCATAACGCAGGTTTTGACAGTGCCATTCACAAGAACTACTGGAGAAGTAGTTCGACGAAGAACTAGTTAGTTTTCATGAGTGCCATTCTAATTAAGCTTTTTTAAATTGAGATTTGAGGGTCTATTTTTATCATTTCTTAGTTGATGAGCATTTCTTTAAGGTCAGCCTCAGTTGTAGAAAACTGTAGCTCAAATTTAAAGAGTTATAGAGTAGACTGGTTTAAATTCGTTTTGAGCTCATCGATTTTAGCAGTATGTTGGTGCAATGTGTAATCGCTCATTTTTTTCATGAGTCAATCATGCTTACTTTAAACTTGATCAAGCTATCTTCTCCAACCAGGAAATATAACCTTTTGGAATATACGATGTTAGACTATGCAACTAGGTATGGTACTTTATTTTTACTATTATTTTACTTTGCTAGGGAAAGTACCGCTAAAACTTTATTGTTTTCAAGGTAAAGTAACTATTTACTTTCCTTTAAAAAAAGTAAAATAAATCAATATAGATATATGGTGGCTTTGTAAGTTTTCAAGTATAACATTTATTCAAAATCATTTAAAATCCACTTAAAATGATCTTTCGACAACTACATTAGAAAATTAGGTACTTCTGCCGCGCAGCACCACATTAGATAAAAATTGGGCGCTAGGTGCAAAATTTTTCGGTGAATCCGACAGCGGGTTCCTTATAATTATACTTTGACATCTTTTCTGGCGTCGACATTATCTACGTGGTTTTTGCCTAAATTTCATTTTTCTCATTGGCGCCTTTTTTTCAACCAATGAGAAAAATGAAATTTAGGCAAAAAACCACGTAGATTATGTCGACGCCAGA
>CAJNOQ010008517.1:0-11126 GCA_905250885.1 Didymodactylos carnosus | reverse complement strand
TTTTTTTCACTGATAATGCGAACTGGGGAGGCTAAAAACCAGATATTCTTGATCAGCATGAAGTTCTCTATCGAATGATGTATGATTAAGCCAAAAATAAAATAGTGCTATAATTTTGAATTTGGAGTACCTTACATAGTTTTCATGCTAATTTCTCTTGTGTTATATTTCAGCTTATTGGTCACTAGGCATGCAACGGTAGCGGTAATTTACTCGTTTACCCGTTACTGTTGCATGCCTATTGGTCACACGCATATGCTAGTGTATTAAGTAATAAAAATATTTCCGTACATGTTACAGAGAGCGAAGGTCATTTGATACAAATATCAGGATTTCTTCTCTTTTTCTACATCCACGTGGTCCACTATCATTTTACCTCAAAAATGACACTTCGGACTCTCTAAATAAAATTTCGAGGAATCATCGATTTTGAGAACTCAAATATTCGGGGTTTTCGATAGGTTGTGAGATCCCTTAAGGAAGTTTCGAGCCCTTAAACAGAGGTATTCCGGTTTCCAGAGCCCCTCGCATCCCTCAGATGAATTCTATTGTCTGGTGGGAAGTTTTCGAGATGTTGTAATTCTAAATGATTTTCGAAATCTGTAACAGACCGGGGAACTGAGGAACATCAGTATATCCATAACTGTTATTACCGATATCTCTGAATATCTAAATAAACTATTTGATGGAAGAACAGAGAGGAAAAAACATTTGTTTAATCCATGGTGTCAGTTTTCTTGTCAGATCTGTTGTGTTTAAGTTAAAATATGAAGGAAGTGTGCCAAAGGAACTAAACGATGAAAAAATAAAAAGAATACGATGACGGACGAAAACAAAATGGAGCTTTATAAAATCTTCTCTGTTTCTCTTTGACTACTCTTACGCGTAGACGTTCAATAGTAGTGTCGTTTAGTATATGGAGCCAAAGTCAATTTTACATTTCTGAAAGTTATTTTTCTATGAAAATTTTTTCATTTCTTTCTTCACAGATAACACAAAACACTGACAGTCTCACACAGCGATCGACATATCTACAAATTTAATTCATCGTCATTGTGTATTTGACCATTAAACTATGCTGATCAGTTACTCTCTATTATCATTACTGTATTAGTATTCGGTTGTTTCGGCTTTGTGTCTAAACATAGTTAGCTATTTAATCCCAATGATAATAACATTTCAAAAAAAGAAAAAAAAGAAATGCTACAATATATTTTATATAAATCTTATCTCTCATTAATAACTCATAAAATGAATGCCGAATATTTACTTTTGTCATCACACTGTATATATTAACTTTTATTCTAAAAGACAAGAATAATAAGATTGTTTAAGATGAAAACTGAGACTCGTTTTAAGACTTATGAGTATATCAAAGAGTGGTAAAAGGAACCGGTATATTAACTGATTTTTTTTGTGGGAAATGTAGTAAGAATGTTATTGTCCCAAAATAGGAATCACATCTTTTATAGGATTCTATAGGGTCTGAATTCTAGATTTCTCAAGAACTTGTTGAGTGGTTGGGTCCTATACCCAACTTTAAGCTTTTTCAAAACTCATACATACAATTCCTATCTGAAGTATAAAAGAATGTTGATTACCTTCACACGATAAATGTTTTAGTTTCAGTAAACTTTTTAACAACCGTTCCAGATTCGAACGACACATGGAAATCAAGAAGTAAATTCACATCTTGTAAAGTTTGTATGACTGGTATTACACAATGAAGGCTTCGCTGGTGAATACTATTCCGATCCTTGGAAGAATAGTAAATATTAGCTGTTAGGTTTTCAAGTTGGGGACATTGCATAAGAAGGCATAACAGATCGATAAATGAATACAGACAAACTGTTAAACACTTTATGTTGCATTCATAATTATTCATTGATGATGAATAAAGTGATAATCGACAATATTTTAGCGACTTGACATATCATTCTCTGCGTGAATAAAAATTTTCGATCGGAAATAAAGTGAAAAATAGATCTATTTCATTTGACGCATTTTTATTCGATAACTTGATTGAAACACAGTATTTATGATACTCGGAGTTATGATCATATTATAGCAATCAAATCCTGATTTCTTTTTTATGTATAAGAAATTAATGCACATTGGCATATGACATACTATGTTGCGAAATCTTCTATTCAAATCCATAAATATCGAATAGAGATTGAAGCTGTTTATGTACTCAAAAATTTCCATGAATATCTCATTCGATAATTGTTCAATTAATGCTGGCATTCTTGGCTAAAAAAAGTGAAAAAGTAGCCTAAATAGATTTTATCATGTGCAACAGATAGTGCGCAATGATAAATAAACTAAGCATCAGTATCCTAGCATACAAACTCTTCAACGCTAATTCTTCCACATAAGTCATGTAATATAAATACTGCAGTTTTATTTTGTCTCTCGTCACTGCTACCGTCGAACACTATCTTTTTCAACAATTTTTGAAACATTTCGCTGGAAATTTCAATTTTTCTCTGCTACTAACTAATTTAATTAAATTAATTTCCACGCTGCAAAGACTAAAAATGTTTTCGTGGTTGTCGCCGCCGGCGCCGCAGTCTCGATTTCACACGACAGCAGTAATAAGATATTCAGCTAACACACCTACTTATCCATAAATGATAAACTTTATTGTTGTTTATCAAAGCTGTGCTTTTCTTGTAGATTAAAGTACTGAAAATAAACTTACATTCATTACCCAATACTTAGTGTTTCATTTATTTTCAACAATTGCTATATTTGTAGAGAGTATACGGCGTTTCTTCTATATTACAAAGACAGACAGTCGAAAACGCATATCTTAGCAAGAATTGTATATGAACATATATTATATGCACAATATATACAGAGTTGACGAAAATCACACTCAATTTTTCATTTCACAATTTCACTTTTTCTTTTCTGTTTGTCGTTAATGAACCATGAACCAGGTTGGTTCATTAATATTCAAGGTGTTAAATAATTCACACTGAACGTCAGCTGGAATGAGCAAAGAAAAAGAGAATTTATAACTTTTATTGCTCGTAGCATCCATCATAACTAAAATTGAAATTTATGAGTAATTTCGAATGGAGAATCTGAAAATCGATACGAGAAAAGAAAAATCTTTTTTTGATTTATCTCAGACACTTTTTGAGTACTCCTGAGAATGAAAATACTTACAATTACTATCATATTTCACTGCAACATTGACTGAATCAGTAACTGCCACTCTGTTTATCACATCTTTTGCTAAGTTCAAAAATACATCACATAATACTTCAAATGTGAAAACCAATTTGTTGTTGGATCCGTGTTCACAAACAACGCAGTCCTTGTTAACGGGATTCTGGAGAAGGATGATAATTTGTATTGATTCTTTTGGTTCTATGACACGAAAATATTGTGATTTATTATTATTTCTCCTATTATCAAACTTGATAAAATCTTCAACGGCTATATTGATGTTCTTTACTTTATAAATGTCCCATAAATATTCTTTTTTATTATCTCGCTCTGGTAATTTCTTAATCTTTTTGATGTAATCGTCCCGTTTTTTTTATAATCAACAGAATATACTACTATTGTTGAATCTTAAAAATTAATAAATTAAGCCGACAATAGTAATGTTCTGATGGTCATGAGTTTCATTCCCATGTCTGAATCCAATTTTGATACGGCAACCTATAAGTTTGATGGAAATTTCCGAAAGAGCTGTAAAAGTCTAGAACCAGTCCAACCAGGTTTCGTATATTGGCTTAATTATATACCATAAACTTCAGCTTTTTAACATATTTCTGTCGAAAGTTAATAAATTTTTTATTATAAGATGTGTGCGTCGTTCTCAATCCTGATAACTTTCCCTCCACAAAGTTTGATCGAATCTCGATCTCCTACCCGTCTTATGTTTTGCCTTAGATATCGACTGAATAAGGGTAAAAAAATAGCTAACTCTGTTTGATTACATCAGAAAGGGAGAAAACACGCATGTACTGCGTAACACAGTCAAAATGTAGTAAAGGACATTTCTTTATTGAACAGATGGTAATCCATTAAAAACCTCTAATGATTTATAAATGTATTAAATATTACTATAAGGTATAATATGGCGAAAAGATAAACGCATTATCATTCCTTAGAAGCAGTTAATGTTGTACAAAATATTTTTCCAAAGCTTAATTGCTGAAACTATTTAACGAAGCAAGCAATATAGCATAGAAACATCATTCTGTTGCTGGCTGAAACTTAACGGTGCAGTGAGTGGATGAGTAACTCATGTTTTTTCCAAAAAAGCAGACTAGTAACCTGCTCTGTCGCGCCATTTCAATGACATAGCTGGGTCGGCCGGTCATATATTTTTGTCTGGGCAGTCGAACAGTTTTTGACACCACTCCGAAGTCTATATCATTAGAACTGCAGAAGAAATCTGGGACGCACGGGTATTCATGTTCAGATAACTCTTGGAATTATTCAGAGCTCAAATTTTTACTGGAACTGTCCAAGATCAGATACACATTCAGTGAAAAAATTAATTTTCAACCGGTATTACCACCACTACTACTAGTAGTGGTGGTAATACCGTTGCGCTTTAGACCTTCCTAGTTCACTCTGTTTAGAGATACGGTAGTCTAAGACGCTAAAGTCGTGTAACACGGCAGAGATGTAACCGGTACCGGCAACCGGGCGGTGCGATCAGAAAGTTTTGACCGGCCGGTCTGAAAAACCAGTACTTTGTCGAAAACGAGTTTGCTTGCTAAGTAAAACAAAGGTTTTGATATTTCAGATTAAGAAAGTTAGTTAGTTTGGTTTTCTCTTTTTCGTCAACAGTCTTCGAGAACAGGACTGATAATCTCTACTATGTGAATATTCTGTTCGTTTTTCCTTCTTTTTTAGTGTTTGTTGCACTACGATCGGCGCTAAAATACAAGGTCAGTGATTATCTTTTGAATAACTCAGGAGGAAGAAAAGATAGAGACTTGTGGCTTACATCATTCGCTAGTCAAGATCTGAGGCTAGTTTTTCATAAGCAAAAACGAGTTTGGAAATATTTCAAAGATCGGTTTTTCAGGAGATCTGGGGAGAATCAGTTCGCTTCTCTGAACGTCATCGTCAATTAATTGATCATAACGTTCTCCTGCTGCTGCCATTTTTTGTTCTTTTGTTTTTTCCCTTTTCTTTTCTTCTTTTTCTTCCTCAATATTTTTCAATACAATATATTGCATTGTACCTTATAATAATATTTAATACATTTATAAATCATTAGAGGTTTTTAATGGATTACCATCTGTTCAATAAAGAAATGTCCTTTACTACATTTTGACTGTGTTACGCAGTACATGCGTGTTTTCTCCCTTTCTGATGTAATCAAACAGAGTTAGCTATTTTTTTACCCTTATTCAGTCGATATCTAAGGCAAAACATAAGACGGGTAGGAGATCGAGATTCGATCAAACTTTGTGGAGGGAAATTTACTAGGATTGAAGAAATGGAAGACCAAGTCGAATCGTTATTCAAAAATACCATCAAGCTTCTTCGTTATTCTGAGTCTTTCGCTCACGTATTGGAAAATAAATGTGTGGTTTGCTACCAAGTAAGATACGCAAGTTACCAATGTCTTTTCGTTTACTGGTTTAATGGACAGAGAGGCAGTGAGCACAAATTATTCACAGCATTCGACATTCGAAGGAGCAAGAGAACAAAAGGCGCGAAAGTGGTCAATAAAGAGAGATTATTCTTCATCTAATGTTTTAAAAACCTTCACTCTCAATGAACCAACAACAGACTCAATAGATTGCTTAGACGCCACCATTTTTAAAGAACTCCCAAGCAGTCACTTCCGCACAACTGTTTTCCGCAAAGCCGCTGCTCAGTCAACCCGCTCCGTATCTGTTCAAACGTTGTAGGTTGCAAAAAAAGAAATTTTTGACATCCGAATTCGCCTCCTACTCAACGGTTATCCAGTAATTCACATACACACTCTAGTAACTGTTTATTCATTTATTCTAAAAGAAGGAGGAAATAGTAAGCTTTTTTCTCCTCCTTTTTACCGTTATCTTCATCATTTATTGCAAGAAAGGCCTTTTAAACACACTCCTACTCTCAAACAAAAAATATTTTCTAGCCAAAAATCAAAATGTCTCTTTACCTACATAAAAACAACACATTTCCTTTTTTACGCCAGCAGAAATCTACTCCCCTATAGTGCACACGCAATTTATGAACCTCATTTTTTTTGCAAGTATAACTATGTGATATGTGTAGAACTATGACTACGTGATACATGTATTCTTACATCCTGTATGAAAAAAACCAGTGAGAAGTTCAATATCTCAATAACTCGCTGAAAGCACATAAAAATTAGGTATCCATTCGCACACATGTCTTTTTTGTACTTTCAAACTCACCTTTAAAGAGAAAGAGCGTGAACGGAACCATTCATGCATGCAAGACGTAAATAATGAGTGTAATAATCGCGTTCGAGCAATTGAACGAAGTTTCTCCATTAAACCAGTAAACGAAAAGATTTTCGTAAGTTTCGAGTGAGGGTGAGCGGTGAGGGTGATCTCCCAACAGATTCCCCTGTGGTTTTAAAACGGGTTGCAGACAGACAGACGGTCAGACAATAGTATTATATTTATAGTTTATTAGTCGAATGCTGTGAATAATTTGTGTTCACTACCTCTCTGTCTGTCTAGCATCCGCTTTTGACGTCTCAATTCTTCTCTCGGTTGATGGTTGATTTCATTTCAATGTATGAAAGGTCCATCATTGTCTTCGTGTTATTCCAGCGGAGTGGTTACGTAGCCTATACCGTACGAAAAAGTTGGACCTTGAGTGCTGAAAAACATCGTGTG
The DNA here is from genome assembly GCA_905250885.1 of Didymodactylos carnosus. NCBI lineage: Eukaryota > Metazoa > Rotifera > Eurotatoria > Philodinida > Philodinidae > Didymodactylos > Didymodactylos carnosus. The sequence continues at coordinate 4,278 of CAJNOQ010008517.1, read as the reverse complement.
AGAGTTGAAAACCCTCGTCGATCTCGAAAGGAAGAAATGTACATCGATTAGTAGAGGCTGAATTAGACGTCAGTCTAGGGACGTGTGAATCGGAATCCGATGAACGGTACTTGTTATATCATATTGACGTATATAGAAAATAAATGATTTTGATATCGTTGTTTGAATAACCATACTCAATTTCTTTTTAAAGTCTTTTCAAATTGATCAAAAAAGTGTCCTCGATAAAGTAAGATCAATTTAGATTTTATCGATATAATCTGATCAAGAAACCGTTAGAATAATAGATATGTCTTGCTTCATTCGGAATTTAATATATTTTTCTCGTCATCTCTTTCGACTCCATTGGATATTTTCTTCTTCTCGTTTCCATCGTTGAGATTGTTTCTGTAAGTTCTGATTGTTTTTAACTCTAAAATCGTATTTATCTGTGGAAATGAATAGCTAGAAATATTTTCTAAACTATCCAGTTTATTCTTCATCTTAGGAATTAAATCAATTCAAAGGTCATTATTTAAAAATACCAATTGATAAATGAATAGTAGCGAACAACTAAGTGTAATCAAACTACGACAATGGAAAGACATAGTGGAAGACAAACAAATTCTAGAAAAACTCCAAAATGAAATCTTTCCAAATTATATGATGAAAATGCGTTGGTTTGGAGGAAAAGGACGTGGTTTGAAGAGCATCCAGATGATTGATTATGCCATAATACACTGCACTGCATTAGACGATGGTTACCTTCTGCTATTAGAAGTATCCTTTGATGATAACACTCTTGATATTTATCATTTACCAATTGCATTCAGTCAAATGGGGGTTTGTTCTGAACTACGAAAGAATTGTTCTCAATCGATCATATCTTTAATAAACATTGATAATGAAGAAGGATTCTTGTACGATGCTCTATATGATCATCGATCGCAACAAGCTTTGATTACCAATCTGGCCAATAATTGTCGAATAAAACAAAAGAACGGTGAACTAGTCTTTATCAGTACTCCAGATTTAAAAAGCTACGTTCTCAAACAATTAAATTCGAGATCAAAAACATCAATGATCGAAGAAAGCAATACTTCGATTATTTATGATAAACATTTCTTTCTCAAAATCTACCGCAAAGTTGGTCGTGATATTAATTCGGATGTCGAAATGAACCAGTTTTTAAATGAAGAGACAACCTTCAGACATATTCCGAGATATATTGGTAGTATTCAATATAAGTTTGACAAAGAAACAGTAGTATTAGGGATGATACAAGAATATATTCCAAGTATTAGTGATGGATGGGTTTATATCTTAGGACAACTCAATGATTTTAGTAGAAATGTTCTTTCGCTTGAAGACATCGCTTCAGTGAACATAGAATTAAAAGGTAGTTTAATTAATCCTCTTGTTTATGAAGAAATATCAGAAGATTTAAAAAAACTATTCGATAAAAGTACATCGGAATTAATCAATTTATTAGGTCATCGTACTGGTCAAATGCATCATGCATTATCATCAAACAATCAACTTTCCTCTTTTAACCCTGAAGAATATTCTCCAGATTATCAGCATTCTTTATTTACTTCCATTGAATCTCTGATTGAAACAGTTTTCCAAACTTTACAAAAAAATCTGAGAAAAATCCCGCAGAATATTCACGAAGAAGTTAAAGAAATGTTGTCGATGAAAAGTGAACTAATGACTATGTTGAAAAGAATCTCCAGTCGAGAAATAAATGTAACTAAAATTCGTATTCATGGTGATTACCATTTAGCGCAAATCTTGTTTACTGGAAATGATTTTCTAATTGTGGATTTTGAAGGTGAACCAACCGCTCATTTTAATCAAAGACGATTGAAATATTCTCCTTTAAAAGATGTAGCTTCAATGATTCGTTCATTTCACTATGCGGCTTATTGGAGTTTATTTTCAAATACTCAGCGAAGATCGGAAGATATTAACACATTAATACCATTTATTGAAATATGGTTTCACTATATCAGCGCTTTTTTCATCAAATCCTATCTTGACACGACTAGTGGTGCACCTTTTATTCCAAATAATAATCAAGATATTCAAATTTTATTGGAAACTTTTTTATTAGAAAAAGCGATCTCGGAACTAAATTATGAACTAAATTATCGTTTAGATTGGATTCTAATACCTCTCAGAGGTATTAAATCGGTTATTAACAAAAACAAATTTGGTTAAAATCTATTTATAAGTCTTTTTTTTTAAAACTTGTACAATCGAAAGTGTATTTATAATAAAGATGACGTTTCTCCAACAATTTTATTGAAAAAATTCGTCTCTATTGTACAGCTGAATCGCTGTCGTTTCGCCAAAAGACAATTTCCTGGAAACCTCCCTCGAAATATATATTTTCAAACAAACTAAACGAACTAAAAACAAATTCTATATTCCATGGTCTGTTCGTCTGTTTAAGGAGATGAACAGTTGAACAGTCTTCGTATGTAAACGGGCAGAGATTAAAAGAAAAGAATTAATAGGCGAGAGAGACAGAGAGATAAGGAAGAACACGAAAAATACACAGGAAGAAAAAATACATATAAGTGTGACTTATAGAGATAAAGAAAGGATAGTCGGATGAGATTTCCGGTTCTTTCCTCTTTAAAATGTTTTCCCTATAGTCAAGCGACATTTTCTTTACATATCTGTTATCATAATTTAAATGGCGATACCTAAGTCAAGTTAGGGATCAAGAATCAGTGAGATTCCTAAGTTAACTTAGGGACTGATAACAATTTACGGTGTTGTAACCATTTACTGGCAAAATGTCATGTGCCATTTCGCCAACTGGTGAAACTGTACAATTTCTGGACGAAACGGCATTGACACTTCGCCAGTTGCCGAAACGGCACATGACATTTCACCATGGCGAATTGTCTTTTGGCGAAACGGTTTTTTACCGTACAGTTACTAAGGAAGTGATCATAGCCGGATGATTTGATCTATGCAAGTTGCGTTTTAGTTCATACAAGCTAGTTAGGGCCTCCCCCTAAAAAAAACGTCCATTTTTGCGAGACATGTCGAAACGCAGGTAAATGCATATAAAGATAGGTCGTCTTTAGTTCTTTTAGAAACACTATGAAAAATTCCAGAAAGTTGTGGAAGCCTATTGCGTCGAAGCTACATCTGACTGGAACTATTTGTCACTAGAAAATAATAGAGAATGTATTATAGTATCTTCATTTAATGGATCAAACTTTTCCCAAAAAACTATACTCTGTTCGAAGTATAAAAAATTTGGAAAACAGAAAAAGGAAAATTCGGGAGATCTGCATATTATCCATTGGAGTTTAATCACTGTTCTAGATTTTATAATAAAGCTTACGGAAGAAATATGTATGTCAGAATAAATTTAACTGTCCTATTGCAAAGCGCGTAGTACTAGCGCCTGTATGAGGTGTACCGCCTTCCGCATCGAAATGAATTTCATCGATATTTTTCCAACCAAGTTCAATAATTTTTGATTTGTTTGTTTTCAATATGACTGCTTTGGTCATCATCAGATGTCCTGAACAAGAACCAGTAAGTGTTAACTGGAGATTATCATTTGATACGGCACAAGCTACAATTGATAGGAGAGAGACCGGTGTACCACTTTGATTGACATTGAACGTCCACCGGCATTGAATGCTACGTAACTACTGCTAGTAAAGGCGTTTTTGAAACCATCCAATCGATCTTTTGCTTCACTTTCGTGCATGTACGCGACATTTTTCCAGTTGAAACCACCGTAGCCATTTGGTATGGAATTACTATGGTGAGTTGCTCCCGGTATATTGTTAAAATTAATTATTTTATCAAATTTCAAAACTGTAAATAAACAAGACATGTCAAAGTGGAAAAGGAAGGTTTCCTCAAAATGATAGCACCACAGTCCTTTCTCATGTTGTATCTATTTTATTTTTTACTCGCTGTAGGCTATTCAGATAGTTTAGCAGAATTCCAGAAATAAACGGTTATCTACACTGGTAAATCCCAATCGCTTTACATTTTCAAGAAGATATTTCGAGTAGTGCATCAAGTTATACGTTTGGAAACTCATTATCTTTTCTCGGCCATTAGTAAAATGTATTATTGGATTAACACCCGCTGAGCCATACAGTAAGGGGACACCTTCTATATCCTGATCGGGATATAGAAAAAAAGTAGTATCCCGATCGGGATATAAAACACGAAATTTCGTCGTAAAAACGATTAAGGGGAAAATGACGACATTTTGGGGTAAAATTGACTTCACCATTAGAAAGAGCTTGAAAA